>CP139503.1:145594999-145694838 GCA_021014915.2 Artemisia tridentata subsp. tridentata | reverse complement strand
TCCAACAAAGAAACCTTGGTCTGCCTTCTCATCAAATTTGCCTAGGTTATCAATTGTATTTAAGATAGTAACAGGACACCCAAATGGTTTCAAGAAATCTATCATAGGTTTCCTACCATGCAACAATTCATAAGGGGTCTTGTTATGAGGCTTCACTACCTTACTCCTATTTTGCACAAAGCAAGCAGTGTTAACTGCTTCAGCCCAAAAAGTAGTGGGTAATTTTGACTCAGACAACATAGTCCTAGCAGCCTCAATTAATGTCCTATTCCTCCTCTCAACAACACCATTTTGTTGAGGAGTTCTAGCTACACTAAACTATCTTAAAATACCCATTTCAACACAGAACTAATTCATCACATTATTCTTAAATTCAGTTCCATTGTCACATCTGATTACCTTAACTTTGTGATTAACTAGGTTTTCTACTCTTGTTATGAAAGCCTTAAGGATACCAGAAGTCTCATCCTTAGTTGCTAGAAAGAAAACCCAAGTAAACCTACTATAGTCATCAGTGACAACTTAGGCAATACATTTTCTTATTCAAGCTTTTCACAAAAGTTGGCCCAAACAGATCCATATGCAACATATATAAGGGCTCAGAAATAGAGTTCACCATTTTGGACTTACAAGAAGCTCTATGTTGCTTTCCCATCTGACAAGCAACACAGGTTTCAGGTTTTTCAAAAACTTTTGAAGGTAAACCTCTGACAAGGTTTCCCTTAACCAATTTGTTTATAGTTTTGAAATTCAAATGGCCAAGCCTTCTATGCCAAAGTTTGGATTCATCAATTGTGGCCTTGGTAAACAGACAAGTTAAATCTCTTTTGGGAATTATATTCTTTATGTCCACACTATATATATTGTCTGTTCTAGGGACTCTAAGTAGCACTGATTTATCATCAGGCAACTTATAGTCAGGAGATAAGACAAGGCACTCAGTGTTTGTAAAAAGAACAAAATTCTTTTTGTTACACATTTGTGAGACACTAAAAAGATTAAACTTAAGTCCATTTACCAAGTACACTTTTTCAAAATCCAGATTGCCTGTTCTAATAGTACCTTTACCAAAAATCTTCGCACCATTGGGATCATTACCAAAAGCAACATAGCCACCAACCATGGCTTCAAAATCATCAAGGTTGCCTTGGTCTCCAGTCATATGGCTAGAGCATCCACTATCAAAAATGCATTTATCCTTTAGCTCCAATTGTAGATTGCCCTGCATATAAAGTAAGAGAGTTAGTTTCTCTTAGGGACCCAAGCCATCACTGACTTGGATTGGCCTTGTGCATCAACATAGTCAAATTTCTTCAACTCCATTGGTGCACTGCTGTGTCTGAGAACATGGTCTAAAACTTTGACTTTAGGTTTCCAGACCTAGCAAGTTGAGGCCTTAACAGCATAAAAGTGATTGCCCACAACAGTATCAGTAATTACTTTAGGCTCAGCTGTAGAAACTGCTTGTGCCTTAGCAGCTGTGTTATCAATTTCGGTGGTATACCACTGGTATACCACCGAAATTTCGGATTTCGGAGGTCCACCGAAATACCAGTTGACCGAAATTTCAAAAAAAGTCAAACCGAAATTATCGGCGATATTGACCGAAATTTGACCGAAATTGACCGAAATTTTGACTTTTTTGACCGAAAGTTCAGTGGTATACCAGTTTTGTTTTTTTTTTTTTTACTTTTTTGGGCCAAACATAATAAAACAAACTTTTTAATATAGATATATTATATAAAATACATAAAATATTATATGCAAACTTCTATATATTAAAAAACTATAGATATATTATATAAAATATATAAAATATTAATATTTAAAATTACCGAAATACCACCGAAATACCACCGAAATACCAAAAATTTCGTATCTCGGTCCTTGACCGAAACACCGAAATTTTTGTCCTTAACTACTTAGCTTAGCAGTAGAAACCTCTGTTTTCATTTTATTGGGCCTTTTTGGTGCAGCAGTAGTAATTATCCTAGTAGCACCATTCCTTAGTAAAACTTCCCTAGGAACCATGTTTCTCTTAGGATGTGGGTGAGTCTTTTTAGCAATATTCTTATGGTTCACCCTAGTATGTTGGTTCCATACAGGTCTTTTGTGGTAGTAACATTCTTCCTGAAGATGCTTAAAGCTACCACAACTATAACAAGCCTTCTTAAGTAATTGAAAATCACAACCTAATTTTTGTGAAATTAGGCTGTTCCAATTTCTTTGGTTTCCTCTAGGCAAGTTATTAGTTTTCATAGGATTTTCTCTAGGTTTCTCATCGTATTCAGCCATTCTCCTAGAGATACTACTTCCTAGCACAGGTTTTACAAACTCAACATGTTTAGCTTTAGTTTCAACTGATTTCGGAATTTCTTCCTTTTTAGCCTTAGATGTTGAGTCAGTTTCATCATCCTCACTATCTGACTCCCAATCCTCAATAATTGGTGCATCAGACAACTTCTCAACCTTAGGTGCAAAAGTTCTATCAGGATTTTCAATATTTGATTAACTTGTTTTACCTACAGGTTTTGCATCTATCTCAGTTATGAAAGACAATTCCTTCCTAGGAGGTGCAAAGGCACTTTTGACTGGGGGCTACTTCATTGTACCCTAAGCCACTTCCTTTTTCTCATTAACTGACTTTCAATTGCTTTATTCACAGAGTTTGATGCAAATTGTTGTTTTTCTACCCTAACAACATGTTTCTCTTCCTCAGATAAAGCTACATCTCTAGCTTTTTCAGCCTCCTCTACTCTTTTATTAAGAACATTAATTTCATTATTTTTCTTAATAAGCTCAGTTTCTAGCATATTAATTTTATTAGCATACACTATCTCATTTTGCTTAAGAAATTCAAGTCTGTCTTCTACTGATTTTAAACCATATTTATACCCTAAGTTGTCAAGTTTTAGTTTTTCAACTTCAACTCTCAAACTCTTATTCCTAGACTTGAGTTCCTCAACAGCATCTAAGCATGATTTAAATGAACAAGTAGACTCATTAGATACCTCAAAGTCTGAACCAGAGGATGAAGAAGCATAAGCCATCAAAGCAAAATTTTGTCCCTTTTGTCCTTCTTCAGCCATGAAAGCAGCATTTGGTCCTTCCTCTGCTTGGTCACTCCAGTCATACTCTCCCAAGCCATCACAAGAAACCAGAGCTGATGTAGGCTTGACCTCTTCAATAGGAACATTCCTTGTAGTCTCTCTGTTCTTCTTGGGTGCTCTGCACTCCCGTGCAAAATGTCCCTTTCTCTGACAATTGTAGCACTCAACTTAAGACTTGTCAAACCCCACATTGGTTTGTCCTCTGTACTTGAGTTCCCGACCAGTCTTCTTCAGGAATCTCCTAGCCCTCATTGTAAGCATTTCCATCTGCCACTTTAAATCAATCTCCTCAAGATCATCAGGATCTATTTGCTCCAAGTCCTGATTAGTAACAGAAGTACTTGTGGTGAGATCAGCCAAGAATGCACAAATAGCAGCATCACTAATGTTGTCACTATTTGTACTAGCAGCAGAACCAACAGTAGAAACCACATGACCAGCAGCAGAATAGTTTTCTTGAGAGCTACCAGAACCTTTGTTGTTTGAGGACACAAATGCTAGGTTGTTTGCACTAGAAGATGAGCTGGATGCTCCCTTGACTTCAGACTCATACACCTTTAGATTATTGTACAAGTCATCCAAACTCGTCTTCTCAAAGTCTTCCTTGTTCCTCCAGAACACTGTAAGCGTGTTCCACACAGATGATAAACTCCTTAGAAACTTAAGATTAATGTCTTCCTGAGGCACTATAACACTCATAAGTGTCAACTGACTGACTAATTTTTGAAGTCTATCATAAGTGGCATCAATGTTTTCAGAACTAGAGGCCACAAATGTCTCAAATTGATGCTTTAATAAATTCTTCCTTGACTTCTTTGTGGCTGCATTCCCACCAAATCTGAGTTCAATAGCAGCCATCAAATCCTTAGCAGTCTGAGTGTTACTAAAACTCAATTGATATTCATTGGGTATCCCCATCAAGAGGATATTGTGAGTCTTAATCTCAAGTCTCCTTTGAGCCTTCTCCTCATTAGTTTTAATGGGCAAAGGTGTCCCATCAGCAGCCTTAGCAGGTAAAGTGTCTCCATTCTGAATGACTTTCCACATGGAGTAGTCAAGCATCTTTATGTACTGCTGAATCCTCATCTTCCAGAGTTCATATTCTCCAACCTTGAGCATTGGTACCTTTGAAGCAGTCACCATATGAGTAGTTTCGGATTCCATTGATTCAGTTAATGATGAACAGATATAAGCAACAAATTCTTCTCGATATCAGTCTCTAGATCACAAGCTCTGATACCACTTGTTGATCCCAGTTGAGCTAACGATCTTGTTAATTATCTTAGATATAGATCTAAGAAAATAGGTATAGAAACTGTTCTTGAATGATTATCAAGTATTATGCGGAATCTAATACTTAATCTTAAGAAGAATTATTAATGAACACAAACGAATTCTCAATAAACACTTCAATATATTAATACGGTTACTCAAAAGTAACAGGGTTACAAGAAACCTTGAAGTGATTCGAATACGCCTACAATACGTATTAATCCCTAACCCTAGATCCTCCTTTTATAGACTTAAGGAGTCCTAGTCGGTTACAATGACTTTCTATACAAGATAATATCTATTCGTATCTATTCCATAATTATCTAACATACTATATATCATTATCCAATAAGCAGCAGTATAATAACTCTAGCAGTAGAATCTTCGATGCCTAGCAGTAGTATCATACTTAGCTTATTTTCATGTTTTCTTTAGAAACTACAGCAGTAGAATAAATACACCAACAGTAGAATGATTTAGCCTAGCAGCAGAATCATACTTAGTGTATTTTCCATTTAGTTCAATGAGCAATATTATCAAAACTAAGCAGCAGCATCTTAAATCCCAACAACTAAGGCACTTCACTGGAACCAAATCTCAACTAAACAACATATCACCTAGTCCATCAAACGATCATTATCTTAACACACAATTACCAATCATTATCGATCCAAACTTTCATCATAACACATTCAAGTAATCAAATCACGGTTTATTCTTGATTTTTGTAAAATCCCGCGAAAGAATCTATTTCTCGGTTTAAATCATAGAATTGTAAAATCCCGTGCACGTTAGAATCATGTCAAACACTTTGGATTCAGTCATAGCTGAGGTACTCAAATTGTACGACATGATTGACAAACAGAAGATTCCCAATGATGTACAACAGATAAACGTGTTTGAGTATGTTAGCGCCAATAGGGACTTTGTGTGCCCGAATTCTCAAGAAAAAGAGCTTCATCAGCCACAGACAAACGTTGTTGAGTCAGACACTGCTATGAACAACGTGCAACATGTGAAACACAATGACGCGTCGGCTGAACCTAGTGGGGTATCTTCTGTTAATAATAACGATAATATGTTGCATGAACAAAAGATTCCCGACAAAGTACAACAGACAAACATTGTTGAGTCAGATACTACTAATATAGGAAATAGCGATGTTATCTCATATGAACAATATGTGAAACACAACGAAGCGTCTGTTGTACCTAGTTGTGCATCTTCAGATATAAATGATGATCATGAGTTACATGAGTACACTGCGATTATCCCTGATGACACCTTGACCACTAGACTTAACATCTATATAGATCAGGTGGCCATATATGAACAACGGGCAAAATTTGAGCTAACTGAACGTAAGCAGAAAATGGATAGTCAAATGCGTACATTCATAACAGAACATAATTTAAGGGAAGAAACATTGAAAAAGGAGTTATATTCTTTAAGAAAACAACTTGATCAAACTGTTAAACAAAAACAGGAGATCCAAGAAAGTGTAATTACACTAAAACATGATTTCAAAGAAAAAGAAACAAAACTCTTAAATGATTTTTCCAGACTTAAAACGTTAAAGAACAAGATTGAAAACAAGTTGTACACACAAGACGAGACCAGAAAAACTGCTCAAATGATTCAAAAGCATAAAAAGTTGTGTGATGAACATAGTGAAAAGGATGTAGGTGAACCTAGATCAGCTTTACTTAAGAGTGTTAAAGTTGCCCAACCTGCCTTATATGATGCAAATGTAATGATTAAGCCTGGTCATGCCCCTCCCGATGTGTCATCATTTGAAGAGAGTAATGAGATAGAAGTAATAAGTAGAGAAAGAATGGCTAAAAAAATGAAGGATCCTAAACGTATAGCCAATTAAGTCATAGTCAAACCCCATGATTACTATGAGGAGAACCGATTGACTGTCTTTGCACCTCAAACTAAGTTGACGCCAGAACAAATATTTTGGTCTTTGGACGTAGAAAAGAGAAAGGCCGATGAACTTAAAGCCAAAACTCCACCCCTTAGAAAATTAGCGGCTGCAACGGTGTACCTACCCAATACACCCAGGCACTTAGTTCCTTTAACTCTTCCGACAGAATGTAAAACTCTAATTAGCATATATGTTCTTTGTCAACTATTTTCTGATTTTGATATAACATGTAAGAAGAGAATTACGCCAACGGGAATTACTTAATGGGAAAGGGGTTTTGAACTAACAAAAGAGTGCTACTTAACTGAGGTTATTCCATTCTTTAAACTCCTCAAGGAACATTTTGAGGGCATGCAAAAAACCCTTAAAACTGAAGTAAAAGAGATGAAAGAGGTATTTAAAGATATGGAAAACGAGGTATCCTAAAATGCGATAGAACTTAAGAGTCGTGAGATTGAGAGAAAGAACATTCTCATCACCAATGAGAATTTGATTCTAGATGTATTGCACAGGATGTATTTTATACTGCTACTGATTCTGCATTAACTGCTTGTCAATTTCATGAGTTGTCTATTGCATTGAATGTTTCCCAGAATCGTGTTGTTGAGCTTGAGGGGGAGAATTTAAAATTGCATGAGAAAATCCAAAACGATGGCCATAATAACATGGTCAGGTATTTTTCAAAACTAGAGGTTGATAATCTTAACTTGCAATTAAAATATCAACATTTAGAAGAAAGAGTTAAAATCTCAAATGGCAAGACATCTTTGGATGCTCCTAAATTTGATGCATATTTTGAATTAAGCAAACGAGATGAAAAAATTCAAGCTCACACGAACATGATTCGAAAATAGAGGGCTCAAATTGCCCAGTTAAAATCGAATAAAAGTGATGTGATTGACACCCATAAACCGTCGTCTTCAGATTCTCAAAATTTTCACTATCAAGACACTATCAATAAATTGCAATATGAAAATGAGTGTTTTCAAGCTGAAAATTCAAAAATCAAACAGCATTACAAAGAGTTATATGACTCGATTGAAGTCACACGTAACAATCACAATGTAAAGATAACTTCTTTGCTAAATGAGATTGAGAATCTAAAGACTCATTTGAAACGGAAAATGCCAATCATCACTAGTGAAAATGTTGCTCCAAAGGTTTTTGCTTGTAGAAAATATGCAATTGATGTTGTGACCATTCCGCTTCCTCTTAGAAACAATAGGTCTGCTCATCAAGTATATCTCACTCACCTTAAGGATAGCCTTGATACCCTTCGTAAGATCGTAGAAGAGGATAGGATAGATAAACCACTTGATAGTGCAGTTGTAGATGCCTGCTTCCTCACTAAACGATCTCAGGAACTCTTAGAATACGTCATTGGCACATTTCCTAAGACTGATAGCAAGCGAGATAGGTTTATTGCATCATCCTCAATGACTAAGAACAAGCATGTAACCTCTAAGGCACCCTTGGAAACTTCAGATCCCAACACATCAAAACATGTTCAGCAACTGAAAGTGAAAAAGACTAAGATTCCCATAAGTCCTTCTACAGGAGTTAACAGAGACACTAAAGCTAGCGAGTCAAAACCTAGGAGAAATATAAAGAATTATAGGACTTCACCAGCTAAAAGTGTTCCTAAGAAGAAAGTAGAAGACCACATGAGGAACAATAAGTCAGATTTGAACAAACGGAATCATAATTCAAATCCTAATTCACTTTGCAAAACATGTAATGATTGTTTAATTTCGGGTAATCATGATAAATGTGTTGAGAAATTTTTGAAGTCATCCAACAAAACCCCTGTCAAGCAAGTATGGAGAGCCAAGCTTGTCAAGCAAACTTGGAAAGCAACAGGAAATATGTTTGCTAATGTTGGTTATCAATGGAAGCCCACTGGAAGGAAATTCACTTTAGGAGAACAGTGCCAGTTAACTAGGATAACTAAGTCTAAAGTAGTGCCTGTACGTCAATGGAAGCCAACTGGAAGGAAATTCGCTGTAGGAGAACAGTGCCCTTTAATTTGGTCTACTAAATCCAAAACGGTGCCTTTAATACAATCCAAACACGTTAGTACTAGTGAAAGTGTCATCACTGAGAGATTTTGTAACAATCCTCATACATCGTTAACTATGTACCAACGTAGAAACAAATAGAAAAAGGCTACTTCTACTAGCATTCCACCTTCTACTGAGAGTAAGGCAAATGATTCTCCTGTTCCCACTAACCAACTAGACCCCAACTTAAATTGGGGATCCGGCACTCCAAACTCTCTATTTTCGTCTGTTTTCAAATGTAGGTCATACAGATCGTCCTTTGACATTTGAACTCAGGCTGCTCGCAACATATGAGGGGAAATCACAGATGACGTTTGTACACATCAGTTCAAGCCTCGTTCTTCAACGATAATGACATTTGAACACTGCAGTTCAAGCCTCGGGCCTCAATGTCAACATAATGGTGTATGTTGAAAACACTCCAGGCCCCGTTCCTCAAAGAAAAGAAAGGCGTACGCTTTATCTTCGGAAGAAGAGAAATCTTCTTGTTTCTGACTATTCTCATCAACAAGCTTCATACTTGTTCCATGCTCGTTCAGTCATCAAGTGGATCTACTTTCATTAGATTGTATTTTTATTCACTCGATCAAAAATGGCAACCTCAAATGCAATTTTTGAGGGGGAGAAGTGTGAACAGTGGATCGACATACATTTGATTGTATGTTCACTCACCAGTTGGGCATGTGACTCTAATTGTGACTACGGAGTTGATCAGTTATCACTTATTTGAGATTGAAGTTGACTTTCACAAAGGTGTGATCTTATTTTATCTTGAAGTCGGGGTTGGTTGGATGCACGAATTTCAATGATAACTTGCTCGTGCTTAAGATTTAAGTTGAACACTTGGTTTATCTAGTCACCAGCAGTCGGGGTGGATGGTTGAAGACCTGGTTAACTATCACTTAAAGGAGCTACGTTGTAGTACTCATTGTCACACACAGATGATGTTGTGGATAATCGCAAGAAGTGTTAATGTCTCATACTTTGGTTGGATTTTGAGATTTGCTTGGAGCATAAATTCTCTACACCATTCTTCCAACATTAGTGCAAGCTTAAGTCACGAGAACGGAGAATTTTACTTCAGTTTCAAGCTTGGTATTTCGGGTTTGCTCCATCAGTTATCACTTCAAATAGCCTACTTAAGGGTTGGTAAAGATAGTCAAAGAGAGTTTCGATAGCGGTTGATTCTCACTTGATACATTTGAGCCAATTTTGTTCTTCTCACAAGATTTCAAGTATATGTGCGTAAAATGTGTTGCTGATTCTGAGATATCAAAACCAGCAAGGGGGAAGGAGACATACATCTGAACGCACAACGAGTACACGTGATGAAATTTATACTTCTTCTTAGTTGAAGTTATTCCGGGAAGACAAATGTCATCACCGTAAAGAAAATCAGTATTTTAACTCGTGGCTTTTGGTGTATTATTCCAACTACGTGGGGGAAGAGATGTAAGAAACAGTTTCTGATGATTAAAGAGGTACACAATTGTATGATGATTCCTCTGGTTAGTCGGTATCCCACAGAAGGAAATGTGTTCATTCGGAACTTACTTGATATTTATGGCACTGTCTTGGTGTTATCATTTCGACTACATACGGGATAAATTACTTACACTCGGGACTTAGTTGACTTTGGTGTAACAATTCTCATCTGCAATTTCCTGAAGGGAGAAAAGTGCACTTCCGAGTCTTAATTGATTTTGATGTTACGTTTTCGACTTCATTAATGAGATTGAGTGTGTACTTCGGGTTTTTAAACTTCATACAATGAGACTGATTGCATCACTTCAACTACTTGGGGGAAGTGGCCTCTTGATACTTTTGGTATGCTTTACTTCAGCCTTCAGCGGGAAGAAATATTTGATGTGGTTTGCTACGGATTCCGTTGTGAACTTATCTAATGTAAGCCTTAAAGAGAGCTTTTAAACTGCTCAAAAAGAATATTTTCGGTTTGGGGGGAAGCTATCAAAGCTTTACATTGTGAAGGCTCAAGTTCAGACGATTATTCAGGAGCCTCAAAAGCTTTGGTGGTGAAAGTTTAAGAGATGTTGACTACAGACTTCTACAACATACAGAACGATATCCTTATTTCGGTATTCATGTCAACATCTTCTTAAATTGAATAATATATTTTGTACATATCTTAAACCAAAATGTAAATAGAAAAATATAAAACCAAAATGTAAATAGAAAAATACAAAACCAAGAAAAACCATAAGAATCAGAAAAATAGAAAATACCAAAAATAGTTTTTCAAGCCATGTCTTCTGGTATCGATAACATTTACGGTCCTAGAAATGTCATTCAATAATGAAACGGGTCTTTAAATGAAGTTCGAGCAGAAGTTCAAAAAGTTTTCCATCTATGATTCTTCAGGAAAGTATTTGTGCTAAACTTGGTGGTACCATGATTTTTGAATATCAATCAGAATTGAACTTTTCATAAAAAATCTATCACTCAATCAATGACTACAACTATTCAAATAGAAGACGGGTCATCAATTGAGGGGGAGAATGATGATTTCAAAATTTCATATCATCAAAACATGGCACTTTGTACATAATAAGCAGTGAATAAAATGTGGTTGTTATGTGTCAGTGTATGATTTTTGTTAAATTCAAATCGTCCAAACCTATCATACATGACACTAACATTCTCTCTCATAGATTGAGGGGGAGCATCATCTTGTTCCATTATCAGCACATATTAAACCTCACCACATTTTCTCCCATATTTTCTAAACTTATTTAAATCAATTGGGATCACAATATCTCAAAAGGTTTAAAAATTTTGATCGGGGGAGAGAATGTGATTTAAATATGCAATCTGATAAAAATGTGATGTTTTGGACTTAAATGTAAGCTCTCCCATATGTGCTAAACTCTTATATATATCAATGCACATATTGAGGGGGAGCAAATGGTTTGTGGTAAGAAAAAGAATGTGGCATCTCTGGTGGTATCTCATGTGAGCGCGACTCAGACTTCGCCAACGAATTGACGAAACAAATACTGTCATTAATCGAAAGGACTTGTCCTGGCCGGGTAATAATTTCAAGCTGGTCTAACCAGTGATGTAAGCATGTCTCGAAGAGGACTTGTCTGAATAGAGTGTACCGTTTCGAGAAACCTTCTGTGGAATTGACCTGGCCGGGTAATAATTTCAAGCTAGTCTAACTAGTGATGTAAGCATGTCTCGAATCGGTCATGTTCACTGAAAGTGGATCAATTCAAAAAAGTGCAAGCTCTACCCAACATGTGCAAATTTATAATAAAAACACTGGAACACATGTTAAGGGGGAGCATTTGAAAAGTTCAAAACTCTCAAAGTGTTAGCAAAAAAGTGTTTCTTAATTATAAACACTTTGAGAGATGTTTCAAATAAATGGTTTACGGCAACATAGGATAGTCATGGTGTTATAAGGTGGCTAAGGTTAGGAAAACCGTCCTATAATCCGCAAGAGCCATAGGGATGTACCCAAGGACAATACCGAATAGTTAGTATTAGAAAGTCCTTAGGTATAATTATGAAAAAAATGAGTAATATGAGAAAGGAGAAAAAGGGGTTGAAGAATTAAAAAGAAATGTAATGAGAAAGGGTGAAAAGAAATAGCCCTCCAATTATTCAACCTTAGGGCAGAAACCGGGTTCAATTCATATACTACTGGTTGTTTCTATGGTGACGCCGGTATTGAAGACAAGACGTCATGGACCCAGTGATGCACTGCACTAAACCTTCTAGCCACTCAAGTTCTCTTAAAAGAACTTGTTTCATTCTCACGGGGAACCCTGCATAATCTATCGACCGCTCATTACGAGTTATGTTGATATTGAAGCAGGAGACACCGCTCCAGTCTCCGACTACCAAAATTGAACTTATCGAGTCTAGAGCCGCGAGATACACCATAAGATTTCATAGGAACACGTGTTACTTCAACACTGGTTGTTCAACATGAAGGACACCAGTTGTAAACTTATGAGTCCTACACAGATCTTAGCAATCTGCCAGAATATTTATGAGGGAATTTACAAATGTATTTCTCAATGATTGAATGGAAATTCCTGCCAGGGTCAACATCAAACAGCCCTGAAAGTAGGTCACTTCGGTAATTCCTTATGGATTACGCTTAGTGGTCAAAGCAGTTTCAAAACGGTCCACAGTCGTGGAGTGAACTCCAGCGACTCACCTAATCGTTGATGTACTTCGGTAGATCTTGTAAGCCCTCTCGGAGGTATCCGATTTAGGAACGGCCTTGGAAAGGATTCGAGAAAGTTTTCACACTATGCTGTTTACGATCTCGATGTCCGAACCTATAAGCGCCGGACGTTTTATTGCTAACTGTCTGCTTGCAGGAATCCCTGGTGGTTGCAGCTAATTGCTAAAAAGATGCCGATTCATCACCCCATGCTCACACTTCATCATCATAATCCAAGAAATCATGATAAATGAAAGGCCTTCAACACTGCTTTCGCAACTCTGATGCTGAAAATCATGATCCAGAAAATTGTGAGCATGTCGGTCCAAAGATCAATATCACACGGAGACAATACTGCAAAAGGATGAATTGAAGACGTATGATGGATGATGACCTCAAAGAAGCCTCAAAGATCATCCAAGACAAAAGATCAGTCATCAAAAGTTCACTGCTGAATGTACAGAGATTAATGACTTTGAAGAATCAAAGACTACGAGCTAGAAAGTCAAATTCATGTAATTGAATGCTAGAATTCAAAGTGTAATTTTTGGGGTGACCTCCGTTAGGGGGAGATTGTTAGGAATATAATTTTTGGGGTGACCAGTACATTCGGTTATGTGACCAGTGCATTCGGTCATGTGACCATTTCATTCGGTCATGTGACCTGTTCATTCGGTCATGTTACCAGTACATTCGGTTATGTGACCAGTTCATTCGGTCATATTACCAATACATTCGGTTAGGTTACCCGTCCATTTGGTCATGTGTGACTAATCGTTCAAAGTGCTTGTGTCCATGTGTAAAAAGAATTAAGTATGAAACAAGTGAATATACAACGCATTCGAGTAAATAACAAATTCATAAGTTGAGCAAGTAATGGTTTAACTAAACAAGTAGCATATTCAAGTAAAGCAAGTATTGCATTTAAATGAAAACGAGCATGTATTCTCCCCAAAAACGGTTATAAAACAAGTAAAAGTAGGGGCCATGAACTCACGGTAATCCTTAAAAGTTTAGAGTACTTGTGAAAGTAGATGAAAATAGTTGAGCATGTATCTCCCCCAAAAGTAATTCAAAACGTATAAAAGTAGGGGCTATGAAACTCACAGTAATTCGTAAAAGTTTAGAGTACTTGTGAAAGTAAATGAAAACAGTTAATCATGTATCTCCCCCAAAGAGTTTAATAACCAGTTAAATGATAGAGAATGGGGCTATGACTCACCTGGTACAACTGATATGATGGCAAATGGAAAGTGTACGGAATTGAGGCTCAGTAGACTACTCGCAACCTAATATGAATGATATGATTTAGGGCATTGAATGATGTCGTGCATGCAAGTTCATACTCTACTTTACCACTTGTACATGTTGTAATATTTGTTGTCAAAAGATAGTTGCGTTAGTTTGATCATTTATTTAGACAATTACTACTTTTTAGAAAACGTATCTGGTAAGTCTCGCGATCAAACTTTAGTCGTCGCGTTAATAAGTATTTCGAAAGTCTCTAATGCGACTAAAAAGTGTGTATAATGTTCTACCAATTCCGTGTACGTCATTTTAGCCAAAATGTCATCAAAAGGTCCAAAAATCCATTTTGGGGGTGTGACATATACATTCCATCAGCTTTTCTAATAGCCAAATAATAGGCTGCCAACGTATATACCGTCGTAAACATTTGTTAGGCCATAACTTTTGCATCGTAGCTCCGTTTCTTAAGTTTTACCTATCCCCGCGAAGGTATTAAAGTGTACTATCGGATTTCTAAGGTCTCGGCTAGTCAAGATATCATTTAGCCTCTGTTTTCGTCTATTAGAATTCTGGACAGATTTGTTTATTTTCTGAAAATAATGTTTTCGTCGTAAAAATTGAATATATTAGTTCCTCCATCAACTTCTCAACATAATGATAATGATTTAACCCTAAACTTAACAAAGTTATAAGGTCCATGTAAACCCACTTAAATCACTAGCGGTTGATTCTCACTTGATAAATTTGAGCCAATTTTGTTCTTCTCACAAGATTTCAAGTATATGTGCGTAAAATGTGTTGCTGATTCTGAGGTATCAAAACCAGCATGGGGGAAAGAGACATACATCTGAACGCACAACGAGGACACGTGATGAACTTTACACTTATTCTTAGTTGAAGTTATTCCGGGAGGACAAATGTCATCACCGCAGAGAAAATCAGTATTTTAACTCGTGGCTTTTGGTGTATTATTCCAACTACGTGGGGGAAGAGATGTAAGAAACAGTTTTTGATAATTAAAGAGGTACACAATTGTATGATGATTCCTCTGGTTAGTCGGTATCCTACTGAAGGAAATGTGTTCATCCGGAACTTACTTGATATTTACGGTACTGTCTTGGTGTTATCATTTCGACTACATACGGGATAAATTGCTTACACTCGGGACTTAGTTGACTTTGGTGTAACAATTCTCATCTGCAATTTCCTAAAAGGAGAAAAGTGCATTTCCGAGTCTTAATTGAATTTGATGTTACGTTTTCGACTTCATTAATGAGATTGAGTGTGTACTTCGTGTTTTTAAACTTCATACAATGAGACTGATTGCATCACTTCAATTACTTGGGGGAAGTGGCCTCTTGATACTTTTGGTATGCATTACTTCAGCCGGGGGGAAGAAATATGAGAAGAATTACCCAAGCGTGAGATGATACGTTGCTGATCTATTTGATGATCCCCCTAACGGATAAGCACGATGATTATTCTTAAAAGGAGCAGCAATATTTGATGTGGTTTGCTACGGATTCCGCTGTGAACTTATCTAATGTAAGCTTGAAAGAGAGCTTTGAAACTGCTCAAAAAGAATATTGTCGGTTTGGGGGGAAGCTATCAAAGCTTCACATTGTGAAGGCTCAAGTTCATACGATCATTCAGGAGCCTCGAAAGCTTTGGTGGTGAAAGTTTAAGAGATGTTGACTACAGACTTCTACAACGTACAGAACGATATCCTTATTTCGGTATTCATGTCAACATCTTCTTAAATTGAATAATATACTTTGTACATATCTTAAACCAAAATGTAAATAGAAAAATATAAAACCAAAATGTAAATATAAAAATACAAAACCAAGAAAAACCATAAAAATCAGAAAAATAGAAAATACCAAAAATAGTTTTTCAAGGCATGTCTTCTGGTATCGATAACATTTACGGTCCTAGAAATGTCCTTCAATAATGACACGGGTCTTTAAATGAAGTTCGAGCAAAAGTTCAAAAAGTTTTCAAAACATGCCTAAATGGCTTGCTATTATTTCAGATAGTAACCCGATTTTCAAAATGGGGAAAGCGCATCGCCAAAAAGACGGTTGTTCCTCCTACTGGTTGAAGTTCACCCGGGCATGGATTACTTTATATCCGTGTTTCTCTCATTTGATGTACTTTTCAATGCATCATTTCTCGTATAAGAAGAGAAGTCTTCTTTACATCACAAATACTTTTCCATCTATGATTCTTCAGGAAAGTATTTGTGCTAAACTTGGTGGTACCATGATTTTTAAATATCAATTAGAATTGAACTTTTCATAAAAAATCTATCACTCAATCAATGACTACAACTATTCAAATAGAAGACGGGTCATCGATTGAGGGGGAGAGTGATGATTTCAAAATTTCATATCATCAAAACATGGCACTTTGTACATAATAGGCAGTGAATAAAATGTGGTTGTTATGTGTCAGTGTATGATTTTTGTTAAATTCAAATCGTCCAAACCTATCATACCTAACACTAACATTCTCCCTCATAGATTGAGGGGGAGCATCGTCATGTTCCATTATCAGCACATATTAAACCTGACCACATTTTCTCCCATATTTTCTAAACTTATTTAAATCAATTGGGATCACAAAATCTCAAAAGGTTTGAAATTTTTGATCGGGGGAGAGAATGTGATTTAAATATGCAATCTGATAAAAATGTGATGTTTTGGACTTAAATTTAAGCTCTCCCATATGTGCTAAACTCTTTTGTATATCAATGCACATATTGAGGGGGCGCAAATGGTTTGTGGTAACAAAAAGAATGTGGTATCTCTGGTGGTATCTCATGTGAGCGCGACTCAGACTTCACCAACGAATTGACGAAACAAATACTGTCATTAATCGAAAGGACTTGTCCTGGCCGGGTAATAATTTCAAGCTGGTCTAACCAGTGATGTAAGCGTGTCTCGAAGAGGACTTGTCTGAGTAGAGTGTACCGTTTCGAGAAACCTTCTGTGGACTTGACCAGGCCGGGTAATAATTTCAAGATAGTCTAACTAGTGATGTAAGCATGTCTCGAATCGGTCATGTTCACTGAAAGTGGATCAATTCAAAAAAGTGCAAGCTCTACCCAACATGTGCAAATTTATAATAAAAACACCGGAACACATGTTAAGGGGGAGCATTTGAAAAGTTCAAAACTCTCAAAGTGTTAGCAAAAAAGTGTTTCTTAATTATAAACACTTCGAGAGATGTTTCAAATAAATGGTTTACGGCAACATAGGATAGTCATGGTGTTATTAGGTGGCTAAGGTTAGAAAAACCGTCCTATGATCCGCCAGAGCCGGAGGGATCAACCAAAGGACAATACCGAATAGTTAATATTAGAAAGTCCTTAGGTATGATTTTGAAAAAAATGAGTAATAAAAGAAAGGAGAAAGAAGGGGTTGAAGAATTAAAAAGAAATGTAATGAGAAAGGGTGAAAAGAAATAGCCCTCAAATTATTCAACCTTAGGGCAAAAACCGGGTTCAATTCATATACTACTGGTTGTTACTAAGGTGACGCCGGTATTGAAGACAAGACGTCATGGACCCAGTGACGCACTGCACTAAACCTTCTAGCCACTCAAGTTCTCTTAAAAGAACTTGTTTCATTCTCATGGGGAACCCCCCCATAATCTATCGACCGCTCATTACGAGTTATGTTGATATTGAAACAGGAGACACCGCTCCAGTCTCCGACTACCAAAATTGCACTTATCGAGGCTAGAGCCGCGAGATACACCATAAGATTTCATAGGAACACATGTTACTTCTACACTAGTTGTTCAACATTAAGGACACCGGTTGTAAACTTATGAGTCCTACGCAGACCTTTTAAATCTGCCAAAACATTTATGAGGGAATTTACAAATGTATTTCTCAATGATTGAATGGAAATTCCTGCTAGGGTCAACATCAAACAGCCCTGAAAGCAGGTCACTTCTGTAATTCCTTGTGGATTACGCTTAGTGGTCACGGCAGTTTCAAAACGGTCTACAGTCGTGGAGTGAACTCCAGCGACTCACCTAATCGTTGATGTACTTCGGTAGATCTTGTAAGCCCTCTCGGAGGTATCCGATTTAGGAACGGCCTTGGAAAGGATTCGAGAAAGTTTTCACACTATGCTGTTTACGATCTCGATGTACGAACCTATAAGCGCCGGACGTTTTATTGGTAACTGTCTGCTTGTAGGAATCCCTGGTGGTTGCAGCTAATTGCTGAAAAGATGCCGATTCATCACCCCATGCTCACACTTCATCATTATAATCCAAGAAATCATGATAAATGAAAGGCCTTCAACATTGCTTTCGCAACTCTGATGCTGAAAATCATGATCCAGAAAATTGTGAGCATGTCGGTCCAAAGATCAATATCACATGGAGACGATACTGCAAAAGGATGACTTGAAGACGTATGATGGATGATGACCTCAAAGAAGCCTCAAAGATCATCCAAAACAAAAGATCAGTCTTCAAAAGTTCACGGCTGAATGTACAAAGATTAATGACTTTGAAGAATCAAAGACTACGAGCTAGAAAGTCTAATTCATGTAATTGAATGCTAGAATTCAAAGTGTAATTTTCGGGGTTACCTCCGTTAGGGGGAGATTGTTAGGAATATAAGTATTCATATGAAGACTCGGTCACCCTGAGTTTTCTATTAGTATTAAGTAGCTCGTAGGATTATTATTATTAGTTTAATTATCGTTGTATTCGTGGAGTTAGGTCGGGTCTTTACCCACTGTCAGCTCACTCCACAGCCCACATGGAGCGCTTATGTATTGTGTATAAATACCCTCTCCCACCAAGGGAGAGGGTTGGACCTTCACTTCATTCTAATCTAACATATTCACATTTCTCTCTCAAGGTTCCCATTCTCATCTCACTCTCTCTCTCTAAATTCGGATCAAAACCACAATAACCATACGAATTATGATATGATATTACTTACAACATAACTATATAAGTAATTACCTTTCTTTCAACATGTACAATTTTCAACCATCTTTTACCACACTTCTTTCGCTATAGAAAAATATGCCTACGATAATTATAAGTCATGCCCGCCAATCAGGGTGGGCTTATATGCCCGGGAGGGCTTATAAGTTATGCCCAACGGGTTTATAAAGCATGCACGCCCATCGGGCGGGCCATCACAACTATATATATATATATATATATATATATATATATATATAAAATATTATATATATATATATATATACTTGTGTATTTCCGACGACGAGTAATAAATGTGGATGTTCCGTCACACGTATCTTCACCTTACACTTTCACCATGAGCCATCAGTAAAGAGTCTTTTACGATAAACCACATTTCAAAATGTACTTTACCACACAGCAAGCAAGAAACACACGAACACACTAAGACTTGCAAACTTTTCAATGAGTCAATACGTTTTAAACACGAGTTGTACACTGAGACTTGCCATACTGATCTACGTCACGTGTCGAAGCGCTTGCACTGTACTATTTGACTTTCCTAGCAGATTGATACTATTTGAGGTTAGTTTATAGCCCCATTTTCTTATAAGTACTGTTTTATAAACCTTGGGGTGAGAAACATGCAAAACTGTTTTCATGGACCTAAAACTGAACTTTTGTTTTTACACACTAGTATGTGGATAACCTAAGTATGTACGATCCCACTATGCCCACTATCATGAACCGTTAGTTCCTGCGGGAAGCGCGAATGTTATAGATAGATCTATTGGGGGTGACTCCCCTGTTCGGATTGGACAGACGGGTCAATACGAGCGTATATCATGTCGGACTTGCCGAGTGTATCGGGATAAACACTCGTTGGGCCCCTCTATTATTATTCTATGCCAGTCTGGCATACTGAACTGTGGTGGCTTCGGTTGCATGAGCTTAGTGTTAGCATATAGTTAGTGTGTACATGTTGATAATTGCTATGGTCCATCTGCGCTTATTTACTGTAAACCTTTGAACTCGCCAGCGTAAGCTGACATTTTAACATGTTTTTCTCAGGTGTTTGAGAATGATACTGTTGAAGGCATGGCATGGCATCGGTCATATTAACTCTGAAGTGTTTTCACACATAACTGAAAAGTTTTATTTGGGACCAACATGTTTTATGGGCTTGTCTTCTTTAAATTGAACCTATTGTAAAACGATTTGGAATTGAAATGTAAACTATTTTAAAATGGATGTGACAATCCGTTCTCTATATCTGTGTGTTGTGATTACCAATTTAGTAGCACCCAAACATGTATGCTTCCGCTAAACCAGATTTTGGGGGTGTTACAGCTTAGTTGTATTGGGTCTAGCCCGTTTGATCATTGAGCATTATTTATATTGTATTGACACTCGTTATTCAAAAATCAGAGATTACACAAGTTTACATGGTATCAAACAATTTATTTGTCGTTCTACTTCAGGTTATAGTGTTTTTCTTGGCAACAATTTACTGTCTTGGGCATCTAAAAGGCAGTACACTTTGTCTCATTCTAATGCCGATGCTGAGTTTCGTGGCCTTGCCAAAGTAGTGGCTGAGACGTCTTGGTTGCGGAATCTTCTTCGATAGTTTCACTCTCCTCTGCATTCTGCCATTATTGTTTACTGTGATAACGTCATTGTGGTTTATTTATCTTCCAATCCCGTGCAGCATCAACGTACGAAGCATATCGAGATTGACATTCACTTTGTTCGGGATCAGGTTGTTAGAGGAAAGGTTCACGTTTTGCATATTCCTTCGCACTATCAATATGCAGATATTTACACTAAGGGACTTTCATCTGCCCTGATTGATGAATTTCGCGCCAGTTTAAGCGTTCTGCGTTATTCTGCTCCAACTGCGATGGACTGTTAGTGGACTAGCATTTGGTGTTTGTTTAGTTGTATTCGGCCAAACCCATTTGATCATTTTGCATTATTTATATTGTATTGACACTCATTATTCAAAAATGAGAGATTACACGAGTTTACAACCGTGACCTTTGTTTTAAAATTTTGTTTCGTGCAATAATGGTATGCTCAATAACCCGAATTACTATCATGAAAATGACGACCGGTCTAAAGAGATTTGGTAAATCGTCATGCATTTTCATTAATTCATAATATATACTTTACATAGCTTGATAAGATACAAAATTAATAAAGAAAAAGAAGTAATCTTATATTATTAGATTTGATAAATCGTCATGCCTTAACATTAATTCATAATACTCTCTTTGTCTCAAAATATAAGATAATTTTTCTTTTTGAAGTTTTTTTTCTCCAAATTTAACCTTAAATATTTTCAGTTGTATTACATAATACTTGATACAAAATATATAAATTGATTGAGTTTTAAATGTACTTTCATTAGTATAATTTTCATCAACTATTATATAATACAAACAAAAATATTTAAAGTCAAAGTTAGAAAAAAAGATGTCAAAATTGACGTATATTTTGGGACGAAGGGAGTATAGACATAGCTTGGATAATAAGATAACTAAGTGGGTTAAACCCATATCAATAATAAACAAACTAAATAGGCTAATAATATAATAAGCTAATACACCCAGCAGTTGAAGCGAGAGGTCTTTAGACAATCAAACTAGAGCGAAACTCGAGAAATAAAATACTTGGAAGGCCCTCGGTAACAATATCAGCAAACTGAAACCGCGAAGGAACATGAAAAACACGAATTTGTCCACAAGACACATAGTCACGAACAAAATGGATATCAATCTCTATATGCATAGTACACTCGTGTTGAACCGGGTGTGGACAAATAAACGACACTATTAAATGGTGGGGAATTGCGATATGCACGGTGGAGTTTTAGGGATCCTTGCTCTAATACCATATTAGATTTGAAAAAAGAAAAAAAAAAACCAAAAAAATCCTCAATTATTATCATTAATTCATCATATATATTTTACATAGCATGAATAATAAAATAATTAAGTGGGTTAAACCCATATAATAATAAACATACAAAATAAGATAATAATATATATAACGATGGTTTTAAGCCCGCGCATTGCAGCGGGATGTTTGAATACAAAATTATTGATTTCGGTAGTGTTCAAATGTAACACCCCCAAAATCGGGTCCAGCGGAAGCATACATCTCGCTGGGGTGCTACTAAATTGGTACCATAACACAGAGTAAAGAGAACGGATTTACCGTATCCGTTTAAAAGAAATTTTCATACTCAAAAGTTCTTTGTTTTACATCGTTCAATGAAATACGGAAATATAGGCCCATAAAAGAAGTAAATTGGTCCCCAAATGAATATCAGAGTATCTTGATCCTAGAACCATGCCATAAGCCGCCAAAGGTGAGCTGACACTTTAAAAACCTGAAAATACATGCTAAAATGTGTCAACACGAGGTTGGTGAGTTCATAGAGTATAGTTTAAAATGTAAAGCATTTGAATAAAGATTTCCCAGAAAAGGCATTGTAAATCCACTCAGTCCCAAGTCCCGCCCATACAAGACTTGCAACCTGTGTGTTTACAACCCACTGCCAAATAAAATTTGGTTTAGATAAACAAAAGTAATATATGGACCACAAGATTTAAAGTTGGTTTTACCAGTACATTCGGTTATGTGACCAGTTCATTCGGTCATGTTACCAGTACATTCGGTTAGGTGACCCGTCCATTCGGTCATGTATGACTAATCGTTCAAAGTGCTTGTGTCCATGTGTAAAAAGAATTAAGTATGAAACAAGTGAATATACAACGCATTCGAGTAAATAAAAAATTCATAAGTAGAGCAAGTAATGGTTTGACTAAACAAGTAGCATATTCAAGTAAAGCAAGTATTGCATTTAGATGAAAACGAGCATGTATTCTCCCCCAAAACGGTTATAAAACATGTAAAAGTAGTGGCCATGAACTCACGGTAATCCTTAAAAGTTTAGAGTACTTGTGAAAGTGAATACAAATAGTTGAGCATGTATCTCCCCTAAAAGTAATTCAAAACGTATAAAAGTAGGGGCTATGAAACTCCCAGTAATATGTAAAAGTTTAGAGTACTTGTGAATGTAAATGAAAATAGTTAATGTTCTACCAATTCCGTGCACGTTATTTTAGCCAAAATTCCGTCCACGTTATTTTAGCCAAATAATAGGCTGCCAACGTATATACCGTCGTAAACATTCGTTAGGCCATAAGTTTTGCATCGTAGCTCCGTTTCTTAAGTTTTACCTATCCCCGCGAAGGTATTTGAGTGTCCTATCGGATTTCTAAGGTCTCGGCTAGTCAAGATATCATTTAACCTCAGTTTTCGTCTCTTAAAATTCGGGACAGATTTGTTTATTTTCTTAAAATAATGTTTTCGTCGTAAAAATTGAAACTAGTGTATATTTTTCGTTATAAACCCGTTTTAACTCATTCAAGCGGCTACGGTTTCGTTTTTGTGTCTATTTTCCGGATCTCTAGCCTAAAATCACTCACAACCCATTGATTTTTCCAGTTTTTACAAAATGGGACAGATTGTTTATCAAAAGTGTCAAAACTATATTTCAAATCTTCTAGTCATTTTAGCCACTTAACCACAACTTCATTTCTAGTCCCAGTTCCTCCATCAACTTCCCAACATAATGATAATGATTTATCCATAAACTTAACAATGTTCTAAGGTCCATGTAAATAATCCTCAAGAATGTTTAAATATACAAGTTTACTAACATACATGTTTATAAGGCTTATTACCACTTTCTTGTGAAGAGTTTTACCTACTAGTTTTCTTGAAATAAAAACTTGTTCGAAACATAATCTTTTGTTAATGGATCTTTGTGAATGTAAATCTTTATCAACATGTACCAAGTGATAACTAAGTATATACTTGACTAGCATTATGACATAAAGAAAAACATGAAGTTTTTGTAGGGTATGATTACTTACAAAAGTGATTAGTGAGATATGAGTACAAGACACTTGATTAACTCCAAGATTAATGTTCCAAATACTTGTTAGAATGCCCTAGGAATGCTTGAACTTAGCCACAATCAAGATCTCTCTTCCTTGTTCCTCCTAGAGTGTGTCGATTTGTAGTTTAGGATGGAAAGATGAGATATTTTTTTTGAACTAACTAGTGAAAGAATGAAGTTACTTGAAGTATATATATAGCAAAAGATTGTCAAAGTCCAAGTAGTAGTTTTAATTAAGCATGGGTTGGGTATGGAGAGGGCATGGTCGATTGGACATGGGGATGGGGGGGGGGGGGGAGGGCAAGACTTTCTTGGTTAAGACTTGAAAGTCTTGTAGTTAGCCATGCTTTGAAATCTAGAAGGCATGGTGCTTAATAAATGCTTGTACTTTTGGTCTAGTGTTATTTCAAACTAAGGAGGGGGGGGGGGCGGCAATGTTTGTAAAATAGGGTTAGATGTGTTGTTTTGATACAAGAGTGTATATATTGTATGTATTGGATGTTAAAAATAGGTATTGGTTGCTGTTTTGGTGATTAACGGAAGTTATACGTAAATAAACGTAGGATATAAAGAAATTATTTTTGATGTAAGGAAATTTTTTGGGAACTTTTGTAATCTTTTTATAAGTATAAAAATACATTATAAATAATCGTTGGGAGAATTTGGTATATCGGGTGTTAAATTTTGAATTACGAATAATGTTCGTTGAATTTACAACCGTAAGTAATTTAAGAAAAACGAAATTGTTTTTTAGTTTTAAAATTGTGAATTGGAGTAGGAGCAAGGTACTTGATCTTTGTGGACTAAATTTAGCTTAAGTCCTAGTGTACTAGAAATATATCCTAGGTGTTCACGTTTATTTAACCAAATAGTTGTACGTAAAAAGTGTTCTTGTAAAATTTTAAAGTCGAAAATTGGAGTTTGAAAATAAATGTTGACGTGAAAAATTACAGGTTGCTACAGTCTCCACCCGTTTAAGGAATTCAGTCCCTGAATTCAGCTCGTTCGTTCTACAGACGTATGTTCTCGTTTTAAATGATCTCAGGATTTCCTTGAGAATTCCAGCGAACCTTAACGATAGGAATTCGACTTTGTTTGTTTGGAATGTGATATGAAATGGGACGAGTGTTCAGCCTAGCCATCAGAGATGGTGAGTAAGGTAATCGGGAAATTGGTAGACTGTAGCGGGATTTAAGGTCGCGTAAAACGACATTACATATGATTGTGAAAATTTTCGGAGATCATTCGTATTAATCAAGATATCTTGGAAATATTTAAAGGACCTTTAAAAAGTACAAGTGTCCATTTAAAAGAAAAGTACTATGTCGAGAAAGTATTGTGATGCTAATGGGTTGGATGTAGATGTGAATGTTCTTGCAACGATTGTATACACACACAGGAATTTTTGAAACCTTTAGAAATCGAGTAGAGAATCAACTTGGACATAATTCTATTATAACCACTCCCAGTATTGCAAAATTCACCTCTGAGTCAGACATAGGTGATCAAGCTATGTCCCACTGTCCCTAGTCGAATATAGGTGATCAGTCTATATTCACCGAGGTTCAATGAATTTTGAAATACTCAGCTCAGTTATACTAATAATATGTCCCTCACATTTAAAGGACGTTTTGAAAGACTAAGGAAAGTGACCAAACTTGAGGTCGAATGATGAGATTACGTAAGGAAAAGGCGTAACGCTGTGACGTGTATGATATGTAAGCATACTTATATGGAAGACAATTATAGTAATCAACGAAAATAAGTGGGTATTATTGATCTGATAATAAGACACAAATCTCATCAAATATGTCAGCAACAAACCAAAAATGAGGCATCAGCTTGGCAGGCAGGCACGTAGCGGTCATAGGGTTAAGTTTTCGTAAAAGTAGTTATAGTCTAGGTTTTAGAATTACCCAGTTCTCTATAACCAAGGCTTTGATACCAATCTGTAACACCCCCAAAATCGGGTCCAGCGAAAGCATACATGTCACTGGGGTGCTACTAAATTGGTACCATAACACAGAGTAAAGAGAGCGGATTTACCGTATCCGTTTAAAAGAAATTTTCATTCTCAAAAGTACTTTGTTTTACATCGTTCAATGAAATGTGGAAATATAGGCCCATAAAAGAAGTAAATTGGTCCCCAAATGAATATCAGAGTATCTTGATCCTATAACCATGCCATGCCATGCCATAAGCCGCGAAAGGTGAGCTGACACTTTAAGAACCAGAAAATACATGCTAAAATGTGTCAACACGAGGTTGGTGAGTTCATAGAGTTTAGTTTAAAATGTAAAGCATTTGAATAAAGATTTCCCAGCAAAGGCATTGTAAATCCACTCAGTCCCAAGCCCCGCCCATACAAGACTTGCAACCTGTGTGTTTACAATCCATTGCCAAATAAGATTTGGTTTAGATAAACAAAAGTAATATATGGACCACAAGATTTAAAGTTGGTATTACCAGTACATTCGGTTATGTGACCAGTTCATTCGGTCATGTGACCAGTTCATTCGGTCATGTGACCAGTTCATTCGGTCATGTTACCAGTACATTCGGTTATACATTCGGTTAGGTGACCCGTCCATTCGGTCATGTATGACTAATCGTTCAAAGTGCTTGTGTCCATGTGTAAAAAGAATTAAGTATGAAACAAGTGAATATACAACGCATTCGAGTAAATAACAAATTCATAAGTAGAGCAAGTAATGGTTTGACTAAACAAGTAGCATATTCAAGTAAAGCAAGTATTGCATTTAGATGAAAACGAGCATGTATTCTCCCCCAAAATGGTTATAAAACAAGTAAAAGTAGGGGCCATGAACTCACGGTAATCCTTAAAAGTTTAGAGTACTTGTGAAAGTAAATGAAAACAGTTAAGCATGTATCTCCCCCAAAGAGTTAAATAACCAGTTAAATGATAGAGAATGGGGCTATGACTCACTTGGTACAACTGATATGATGACAAATGGAAAGTGTACAGAATTGAGGCTCGGTAAACTACTCGACACCTAATATGACTGATATGAGTTAAGGCATTGAATGATGTCGTGCATGCAAGTTCATACTCTACTTTATCACTTGTACATGTTGTTGTAATATTTGTTGTCAAAAGATAGTTGCGTTAATTTGATCATTTATTTAGAAAATTACTCCTTTTTAGAAAACGTATCTTGTAAGTCTCGCGATCAAACTTTAGTCATCGCGTTAATAAGTATTTCGAAAGTCTCTAACTCGCCTAAAAAGTGTGTATAATGTTCTATCAATTCCGTGTACGTCATTTTAGCCAAAATGTCCTCAAAAGGTCCAAAAATCCATTTTATACATTCCATCAGCTTTTCTAATAGCCAAATAATAGGCTGCCAACGTATATACCGTCGTAAACATTCGTTAGGCCATAACTTTTGCATCGTAGCTCCGTTTCTTAAGTTTTACCTATCCCCGCGAAGGTATTTAAGTGTACTATCGGATTTCTAAGGTCTCGGCTAGTCAAGATATCATTTAACCTCAGTTTTCGTCTCTTAAAATTTGGGACGGATTTGTTTATTTTCTTAAAATAATGTTTTCGTCGTAAAAATTGAAACTAGTGTATGTTTTTCGTTATAAACCCGTTTTAACTCATTCAAGCGGCTACGGTTTCGTTTTTGGGTCTATTTTCCGGATCTCTAGCCTAAAATCACTCACAACCCATTGATTTTTCCAGTTTTTACAAATGGGACAGATTGTTTATCAAAAGTGTCAAAACTATATTTCAAATCTTCTAGTCATTTTAGCCACTTAACCACATCTTCATTTCTAGTCCCAGTTCCTCCATCAACTTCTCAACATAATGATAATGATTTATCCATAAACTTAAAAATGTTCTAAGGTCCATGTAAATAATCCTCAAGAATGTTCAAATATACAAGTTTACTAACATACATATTTATAAGGTTTATTACCACTTTCTTGTGAAGAGTTTTACCTACTAGTTTTCTTGAAATAAAAACTTGTTCGAAACATAATCTTTTGATAATGGATCTTTGTGAATGTAAATCTTTGTGAATGTAAATCTTTTGTTAATGGATCTTTGTGATAACTAAGTATATACTTGACTAGCATTATGACATAAAGAAAAACATGAAGTTTTTGTAGGGTATGATTACTTACAAAAGTGATTAGTGAGATATGAGTACAAGACACTTGATTAACTCCAAGATTAATGTTCCAAATACTTGTTAGAATGCCCTAGGAATGCTTGAACTTAACCACAATCAAGATCTCTCTTCCTTGTTCCTCCTAGAGTGTGTCGATTTGTAGTTTAGGATGGGAAGATGAGATTTTTTTTTTGAACTAACTAGTGAAAGAATGAAGTTACTTGAAGTATATATATAGCAAGGGATTGTCAAACTCCAAGTAGTAGTTTTAATTAAGCATGGGTTGGGTATGGAGAGGGCATGGTCGATTGGACATGGGGATGGGGGGCAAGACTTTCTTGGTTAAGACTTAAAAGTCTTTTAGTTTGCCATGCTATGAAATCTAGAAGGCATGGTGCTTAATAAATGCTTGTACTTTTGGTCTAATGTTATTTTCAAACTAAGGAGATGAGGGAGGGGGGGTGGCAATGTCTGTAAAATAGGGTTAGATGTGTTGTTTTGATACAAGAGTGTATATATTGTATGTATTGGATGTTAAAAATTGGTATTGGTTGTTGTTTTGGTTATTAACGGAAGTTATACGTAAATAAACGTAGGGTATAAAGAAATTATTTTTGATGTAAGGAAATTTTTTTGGAACTTTTGTAATCTTTTTGGAAGTATAAAAATACAGTAGAAATAATCGTTGGGAGAATTGGGTATATCGGGCGTTAAATTTTGAATTACGAATAATGTTCGTTGAATTTACAACCGTAAGTAATTTAAGAAAAAGGAAATTGTTTTTGAGTTTTAAAATTGTGAATTGGAGTAGGAGCAAGGTACTTGATCGTTGTGGACTAAATTTAGCATAAGTCCTAGTGTACTAGAAATATATCCTAGGTGTTCACATTTATTTAACCAAATAGCTGTACGTAAAAAGTGTTCTTGTAAAATTTTAAAGTCGTAAATTGGAGTTTGAAAATAAATGTTGACGTGAAAAATTATGGGTTGCTACCTCAAACAATGTTGAAATGCAAACATCTATGAGAAAATGTATCATTAGTTCCGCCAATTAAAAAACTACAGTAGTAAACAATATGTTTGTAACCCTCTTATGTGGCTTTTGCTAGAATTCATATTAAATAGACAAAAGTTACACCTGCAATGAAGGTACAGTTAACTCCATCGGAATAACTCTCGAACCTCTTCAGGTGTCATGCCTTTAATCTTGTCAGCAATATATTCCCACGTTAGGTGCCTGAAACATTAATTTAAGAAAACAATTAAAGAGACATTTAGCAACCTGCTCATATCTATACAAAAGTAAACATTGTGGGTACAAAAGCTTAAAATAATTCCCAAATAACGCATTCAATAGTTGGAAGTCCTTCCGGTATCACTAAGAAATTCTCAAGCTTTAAGCCACATGCGATAACTTAAGCCAAAACCATTACACAGCTAGCAAACCTTCACATGTTTAATAAGGTTATCCCAATTTTTTATCGCTCCTTTTATTTCATCGTCATAGTACTTTTTTATAATTATTAAATGGATTCGCTCGTTTATTCAACCATCTCTTTCTCGGCTGGAAATTTCGCAAACCGTCTTTGTGATACATAAGTAATGTTTAGCTGCGAAAAAAGTTGTGATACGACCCCAATATTAAGACTGCTCAGTTTGGATGATTTCATCCAATAAAAAGCGAAGGAGACTTTCTTAATCTTTTATCTGATCTTATGCTCAGTTTTGACCAATTGCTTCTGAGTGGGTTGATTTGGCAACTTTTATTAATATCTAACTGGTATTTTTTTAAAAAGAATTAGATTAATTATAAGAACCTATCTATCCAAAAATAATCAATATATCCTAAATATCAACATGTTAACTATACAATTTAAACACTTCTGGTATATTGATCCATCAATTTAAGAAATTTTCTAGTAACATTCAACTACTACTTTAGTACTATCATTATAAGTGTGGCATAAGATAATAATTTTGATGCGTTTTAAGTACACCTACATAAAACCTATGTGTTGTAGTGCACATACCAGTTAGACTATATCTTAAGATTAAAAAAAAAAAAAAAAAAAAAAAAAAAAAAAAAAAAAAAGCATAACTGGTGGTTATATTTGTCACTAACTGATCCCCTGGATTGTACTTATTTGCCACTAACTGTTGGTGTCTCTATTTGTCAAATGATAGACCGTTTGCAGCGACAAAGACATTACATTTGTGAAGGGAGTTACCTGATATTTGTGTTCACCAGATTGTACATCATCACCCCTTTTAGTTGCAATCTCAGCACCAAAACCCCCTCTTTCCAGCCCACGTTCCAGCATGCAAACACGGCCATTTGAGCCCCATTTAATCACTTAAACACACCAACCTCAGGTCCCATTTCAGCAACCAAACCCACCTGTTGCAGCCCCCATTTCAACAACCAAACGTACACATTTCAGCCCCTATTATACGAATACAAAAGAAAAAAATATTAGAATGGTAATGAAAATAAATATCACAAAGTATTTTACAAAGTACTTTGACATAGCTTGCTTACATATACAGTGAACTAAAATCATAGTTTGCTTACATAATATAATATCAAGATGTTAAAAAGCTTATACGTAGTTAATGCAACATAAGTGGCGTATTAACCACGCAGCAAGAACAACAACAACAAAAGTGATGAAGCAAAAAGTGTACCGCTTTTCGGGGGTCATTTAAGCCCTAAATCGTATTTATTTGATCAAATATTGCCCTAAATCGTTCCTTTTGTCATTTTAGGTACTTTGGAGAAGAAATCTGGAAAAGGAAGCATTTTGGATGTTTTTGGAGCATAAAAGTGAAGAAAACGACAAAGTCTCCAAAGCTGCTGGAAAAGTACACGTGACGGCGTCAAGGATTGCTCCTGACGGCGTCACGGCTTGGCAAAAGAGGTGGATATGACAAATACACGTGACGCGCCAGAAAGTTTTACAATGGAAGTCTGACGGCGTCACCCTTTAAGGTGATCAAGGCTGTCACGGTTTAAGTTAAAGAGAGACGGCGTCAAGCACAATTGTGACGGCGTCAACCCTTGACGCGCCAGAGTGGATTTTGGAGGATTAAAAGGGGACGGCGTCAAGAAGGCCATCAAGAAACCCTAACCGCGGCGAGGTGACGGCGTCAAGCTCTATAACGTGACGCCGTCAGATCTGTTTTCCTATATATACTTTCATAATTTTTAGTCATTAGTGTGCAACTTTGTGAGGAGAAACCCTAGACGATTTTTCTACCATTTTTAAGGGTTTTATACCCTTGGATCTCCCATGTTCAATTGAAGATAAGTAATCAATTAATCATTCAATATGTCTATGTGTTGTTTGATTATATCTTGTTCTTGTCTTTTATTTAACATGCTAGGCTAGATTTATCTTGTGTTTGCTTAGATCTAATGAAACCTAACTATTGATTATTGGTTGTTGGTGTGTTATTAATTGTATTGGATGATTGTTTATCGATGTTAGGCTTAAGAAAACTGGCTAACCTCCTATACGGTAACTTGCTTGAACGTCTTAAGAAACATGAACCAATGCGTACTAAGGTTTTTATGGTTGTATTTAATGCATGAGCGAATTCTAGTGCTCCCATGTTAGGAGCTTCTTAGCCGGCTCGACATAGGAGTGAAGTAGGAGCTTATAGAGTTGGGGAAGTACGTACGCCACCCCACGATTGGTATTAAGGAATACACCCGTCATCCACGCAATTAATACACACTAATCAACCGGTAAAAGATAGTTAGGGAGTAAGGAAATCTAAGTAAACACATTTCTCTCCATATAAGTTCCACCACCTTTTTATTTTCAGTTATTTTATTTTATTTGCAATTGTAGTTATTTGGGTTAGTTGACTAGCAACTAATTCCGCCCACTCCTTCAAACCCGAGATTTTACTTGCTTTCATAAAAAATATAAAAATACAAAAAGAATCTTCCCTCTCCCTTAGACCTATTAGAGTAGTTTTTCAATCCTAACGACACTATTCCCCTAGAGAACGATCAATCCCCCGGTACTTGCCACTACACTATACTACATCGGTCAGGTACACTTCTTGGTGGGGATTGCAAGCCTCTTGAGATCCCTCGAGAGGTAAAACCTGTTGTAAGGTCGCAAAGCCACGCATCAAGTTTTTGGCGCCGCTGCCAGGGAATAGTTATTGTTTAGGTTGAATTTTTATTTTATTAGGTCTACTCACTTAATTCCTATCAAGTAAGATTTTTATTTTCTTTTTATTAGATTTCTTTAGTCTATCTTTTTCTTTGTGCCCTTTGTTTGTAAAACCATTTTCATTTGTCACCATGGCAGATGAAATTCCATTTAGATCATTAACAAAATAGGAACAATTACTTTACACGGATAGATTTGCTTCCTGTTGTTCCAATGAATTTTTAAGTGATCTTAGATATATACAAGAGGAGATAGGTGTAAAGTTTGATAGGTTTGATAAATTATGTGCATGTGTGGCTTCTATTAAACAATCATTGTTGGGATCAACTCCTTTTAATAAGACCCTTTGGAAAAATTTTGAGGAAAGCCTCCTAACCATGAACCATAAGTTTAATAAATTAATGGGTTCGTATACATCACAACTTGAGGAAACAATTGAGGAGAATTTAGCCGAACATGAGCATATTGAGCAAAAAGACCTAGGTTTTATGATCAATGACTTTGAATCTCAAGGAACACATGATGAATCCTTTAGGCAAATTGAACATAGCAATCAAGTTATCGGGGAAGATTCTTATGAATCGGACTTAGAACTTGAAATGGCTAGAGAAGGATTTGAGATACTTAGGAACATGTTTGGGTTAGATTCTACTAAAACACATGATGTGGATATAATTGATATTGAGACAAGGAAGGATGAGGTAAATAACACAAACCTACAAAGTACCCCACAAGTCCTACCATCATTCGAGGCATACACACCGCCCGTGACTTACCCGGAAGAAGTAGAAGGGACTATAGGAACCCCAATTGAAGTAGAACCTTTGGAAGAAACACAACTAGAGGAAATAGGTTTGAATACTTGTAGTCATAACCTTTCTCTTAGTTCTAGGGAAGTTCCTAGTTTTGATGAACCGGAGCCTAAACCAAAACCGTTACCTAATCTTCCATCCTTAGATGTGAACTTAGGAATTGAATTAGGTCCCGATCCACCCATCAAACCATGTAGTCCGGGTAATGTTAAGATTAAGGTAGTAGACTCTAGGCCATGTGGAGTGGAAACTAATATAGGAGTGAACCACGACCTTACATACTTACATCACCTATTCATGATTGATCACAAGAAACATTATGGGTTTAAACCGGGTTTATTAGGTCAAGATGGATTCCCAACTAGGAATCTCTCGAAGTTGATAGAAGATGATCCCTTTTTAGGAGAAAACTTTAATTCACCCATTGACCAAAGTGAACTAGGTAAGGTTATGATGAAAGGAGCAAACCCCTTTGAGTATATAATTCATCCACCACTCTTTCCTCACGCGGCATACTTCCACCGAGATGGTGTGTATCGCTACTATCACCCGCACTTAATCCTAAGTGTAGGAAAAACCTCTCCTTTATCCATTAAATAAGGGTAGAGTCAGGCTCGTGACTCGAACAAAAATAAGCGCTTCTTGGGAGGCAACCCAAGCTTTATTTGCTTTGTGTGTTTATTTATTTGTTTGTTTGATTTTATTTGCTTCCGTATGTATGTTTAATTTTTATTATTATTGATTCATGTTCGAAACTAAATTGTGAAAATGCTTTATCTTGTTTTTAATTTCGTCTTAACTACATATAAAGGTGTTTTAGAAAAGATAAGTGTAAGGGAAATCCAAATCGGTTTATTAGAACAAATGAACATGAATCATAACAATATTAAATTAACATACATATTAGTAATTGTTTGAGTCAAATGCTTGTATCGAGTCATAATGATGTTTTGCAGGAATTCCAGGAAGTAAGGTATAGGTTTTTCCAGAAATTTTCCGGAAACTTAACATGAGAATTCTGTCAGATCATCTCTGACGGCGTCAGGCCTTACAACCTGACGGCGTCAGGTTTTAATTTTCTGAAATTTTTGAAAGTTTTTATTTTTCTACCGGAATCATAAAAAGTTTTTATTAAATATCTAACTTATAAACTCTTGGAATCTGCAAAATAATCATTCCACAAGCATTATATCCTTATACAGATTTATCCCGCCGATGTTATGCAGGTTTTCGTGTTTGTTTTCTCAGGTTTAACAGGTTCTTTTGGACAAGGAGATGTATGTGGAATCAAGCTTTTGGCGCTGCTTTAGTCTTGAAGCTTTAACATTACCTTGGAAGAAGATCTAACCATGTTACCCCTTTATCCACCGAGCGAATCAGGGGAGTTTTTGATTTCATTCTTTTACCTTATTTACTTTTACATCTTGTTATTTGAACATTGGAGATAATGTTCATCTTAAGTGTAAGGGGGGGGGGGGTAAAGTACGATACTATAGAGAATGCAATTACGCTTGGTTTTTCGTTTGTTTGATGGTAGATGTGTAATAAAACTGAGATAAATACCTGTTAGGGCAATTTTAGTGCCAAATTTAAATTTTTTTACAACATATAGGAGTGAAACTTTGGTCTTAATGAGCGTCTCACGGATAGGAGTTATATGACTAGCACAAAAACCGTACCACTAAAAAATTTTCCACCCCAAATATGTGAGGTTCGCCCCTAGAATTGGTAGGAAAAGCATTTATGCTATGATGTGTGTACCGGTAGCACTTAGATTCTAGAACTTGCGTTAGGACCATTCCGAGGCCACAAGTGAGACTACATTCGTGTAGTTAGATTTACTACATGATAAGAGGCATTAGGATTAACCCATTGTTTTACACCTGTGTTTTTGTTATAATTACATTGGCTACATTGGTCAAGTAATTCTCCCACACCCTTTGCGTTGTACTCATTTTTAGTACACGATACCCCTAGTACACCCCTCAGAGCCTATCTTTTCGTATCTAACTTTAATCATTTTACTTAAAGTAAGAATTTGTTTACACCCCACTTAAATGTATACCCAAATCGCCTTAGCCTACCTTGTATGCACTCATCTTTAGTGCATTATTGTTACAACATTTGTTTAAACCCCAAGTTAATTATCTAATTGATTACATGGTTGCTAAGTCGAGTCATATCCTTGTACATATTGTTTTGGGACGATTGGGACTCATGGGTAAAGTACTAGTGTAATGGAGTAATGGGGAAGAACAACATTATTACCCCCATATGTGCTAAATATTTTAAAAGTACTCCAAGTGTTTCGATTATCTTAATTCGAGTCATTAGAATAATTAATTGTAAAGTTATGTAAAAGTTCAAGTGTAAGGGGAGAACCGAGGCCCCTATGATGTATTATTTCGAATGGTAGGGTAAGAGTGTATGCAAAAAAAAAAAAAAAAAAAAAAAAAAAAAAGAGAAAAAGAAAAGTAGAAAAAACATACGGACTACCATCCCGTTTCATTTTACATTTATTTTATCTTTTAGTTATTTTCTTTCATTAGCTTAAGTCGAGTCTAGTCTTGGCTTAGCAACGCCATATTGTACATGTAATTAATCAAGATCTTTAACTCGCCACCAGTAAAATATCCCTTATCCAACAAAACCGTGTTTATCATATCCCTACACCTAACGTTATAACCCATGTAAAAGCCCTCTTTGATAGTTTATCTTAGGTGCTTACGCCTAGTGGAGGAGGTTTTTTATCCTTTCCCAAGCCTATGGTAATCTGTTTGCTATGACAGGTAGTGAGAGATATTCTTCGTTTTCATTTATGTGATATACTTTTATGACACCTGAGAGATGTGGGTATCTAAACACTACTTGTGAGGTGCTAGTTTGTAATCTCCGTGCTTATTATGATTAAAGTGGAACGACTATTTGTTGTAATTACTTTTATATTAGCGTTAAATGACCCCTAACTTGTATTTTGATTAGAATAAAAGCGCATTTGCTTGAGGACAAGCAAATCTCAAGTGTAAGGGTATTTGATGAAGCGAAAAGTGTACCGCCTTTCGGGGGTCATTTAAGCCCTAAATCGTATTTATTTGATCAAATATTGCCCTAAATCGTTCCTTTTGTCATTTTAGGTACTTTGGAGAAGAAATCTGGAAAAGGAAGCATTTTGGACGTTTTTGGAGCATAAAAGTGAAGAAAACGACAAAGTCTTCAAAGCTGCTGGAAAAGTACACGTGACGGCGTCAAGGATTGCTCCTGACGGCGTCACGGCTTGGCAAAAGAGGTGGATATGACAAATACATGTGACGCGCCAGAAAGTTTTACAATGGAAGTCTGACGGCGTCACCCTTTAAGGTGATCAAGGCTGTTACGGTTTAAGTTAAAGAAAGACGGCGTCAAGCACAATTGTGACGGCGTCAACCCTTGACGCGCCAGAGAGGATTTTGGAGGATTAAAAGGGGACGGCGTCAAGAAGGCCATCAAGAAACCCTAACCGCGGCGAGGTGACGGCGTCAAGCTCTATAACGTGACGCCGTCAGATCTGTTTTCCTATATATACTTTCATAATTTTTAGTCCTTAGTGTGCAACTTTGTGAGGAGAAACCCTAGACGATTTTTCTACCATTTTTAAGGGTTTTATACCCTTGGATCTCCCATGTTCATTTGAAGATAAGTAATCAATTAATCATTCAATATGTCTATGTGTTGTTTGATTATATCTTGTTCTTGTCTTTTATTTAACATGCTAGGCTAGATTTATCTTGTGTTTGCTTGGATCTAATGAAACCTAACTATTGATTATTGGTTGTTGGTGTGTTATTAATTGTATTGGATGATTGTTTATCGATGTTAGGCTTAAGAAAACTGGCTAACCTCCTATACGGTAACTTGCTTGAACATCTTAAGAAACATGAACCAATGCGTACTAAGGTTTTTATGGTTGTATTTAATGCATGAGCGAATTCTAGTGATCCCATGTTAGGAGCTTCTTAGCTGGCTCGACATAGGAGTGAAGTAGGAGCTTATAGAGTTGGGGAAGTACGTACGCCACCCCACGATTGGTATTAAGGAATACACCCGTCATCCACGCAATTAATACACACTAATCAACCGGTAAAAGATAGTTAGGGAGTAAGGAAATCTAAGTAAACACATTTCTCTCCATATAAGTTCCACCACCTTTTTATTTTCAGTTATTTTATTTTATTTGCAATTGTAGTTATTTGGGTTAGTTGACTAGCAACTAATTCCGCCCACTCCTTCAAACCCGAGATTTTACTTGCTTTCATAAAAAATATAAAAATACAAAAAGAATCTTCCCTCACCCTTAGACCTATTAGAGTAGTTTTTCAATCCTAACGACACTATTCCCCTAGAGAATGATCAATCCCCCGGTACTTGCCACTACACTATACTACATCGGTCAGCTACACTGCCTGGTGGGGATTGCAAGCCTCTTGAGATCCCTCGAGAGGTAAAACCTGTTGTAAGGTCGCAAAACCACGCATCAAAAAGCAAAAAGTAAAGCGAAAACCGCACCTCAGAAATTCTGCTAACACTCGTTAAGTTCTTATCCATCCTGCAATATTCCATTTCATATTTAAGATTAACTTTTAGTACTTATGTAATACAATTATATATATATAAGCCAAAGCAGCACCCTTTATTATTCTATATTCTAACCAATATTAGGTAGGTAACTGATACAGAAGAGACATGGAGTTTTTCCTTATAAAATTTGACCACAAACTATGCAAAATAATGGCCCAATAGTTATGCTTTATCTCATGATTAGTTTGGGATGATAAATGTAATAGCTTTTAATGCACCACAATTAGCATTTGTGGATTTTATAGAGTTGAATGTTTCAACAACTCCAGCCTCTTCTAATGCACATTGACCCGTAATTTCATACCAACACACAAATAAATTTCAATCGGTAATAATACAAAATAAGCTATGGTTTCAGATTAGTCACAACATTTGCAGGCTTTTGTACACTTTACACAAACTCTTGCGCCTGCACAGTAGGGTCAACAAACAACACAACACTCTTTTATCACAGTGTCCAGGAAAGAAAGTGAACCGATGTAATCTGTAAGCGAAAACAAAAGCAGCCAATGAAATTAAAAAGCATTCAACTGGATAGCTTCAGAATTATTACTATATCTTAAGATTCTAATTTTAATTTGGTTAAAAACACAATAAGAGCTGAGGCAATACCTTTTACCACAGCCTACAAACCCTCGAACTCAGCAATACAAACCCGTTCACAAAGACAAGTTTCTACTCCAGGCCTAAAAAAATTCCGGTTATAGCAAGTACTCATTTGCACAGGCCTAGTTTCCAAATTGGGATCAACCTCGGCATTCCGTGTGATTTCAATCCTTGCCCCTGAGCTATTTTGCAATGTCCGAATAATGTCTCCGGCCTTTCCAATTAATACACGTACATGCACAAAACAACAATCCATGTAAATCAACCAATATCTGAAAAAGGATAATTTCAATGGTAAATGTAGAGTTCATATGGCTCCATCATCAGGGCTTCCATCATGCTGTAAATAAGTTACCTGCTGATACATTCTTGCCAAATATTAACAATAGTGTAGCTGTTTGTTGTTGTGGTAACCGGTTTTCTCCATCTTGATTCTTGGACATCTGTTTCAGTGTCATTTTTTAATAAATAAGCATTTTGTAATCGGCTATGTTGGTTAAAGTTAAAATTGCCCTATAAAAGTAATTCGATATTGAATTTTAGCTTAAAAATGTGCAGATAAAAAGGGTTTGAACGTCTCACACATCTGACAGTTATCGTTGGGAATTACTTGTCGTTCCTGACACATTCCTTGAACCGCAGACCTGAAATTTACATATAAAAGTATTGAGTAGAAGACAACTTTCAACTGGAAAACACCAAACACATCTAATATTAAGAAAACACAACAGATAAAAGAGTGGGAAAAACTGTTTTGTCTTTTTTGACTATTGAAATTGAATCATTCAGTTGATTTTGTACTTATGTCAAAGTTGTTTTGTCTTTTTTGACTATTAGGATGAATAGGGCTTTTGTTTATTTTTTTTTTTTTATTTTTTTTTTATTTTGAAACTTTTATGGCATTGCAGGTGAGGCATTTTATGTCATTCAGATATGTTTGGCTTTTTTTTTTGTTGGGCATCAGTTGTAGTATTTAAAGCAGGGGTATGGGGCATGTGTGTTCACATTTTAGGTTTGGGTTTTTAGTCTTAAAAAAATAAGAAACTCTATGGCTAGACTATACAGGTGTGATGAGCTGCGACAGGATGCTAATTCTGCTGAATGGGAGGATATGATGCTTTTGTATTGCCGGAAGGTGGGTTTCGCTAAATCTGGTTTGTGTGTGTGTTTTGTTGCTAGTGTTTGCTCGCTTAAGGTGAGTTTCAGTACTGTCTTGTAATGGTGTGTCTGAATCTAAGTTTGGAAAGTAATTTTTTTTAAGGTCTGTGTTAGGGTATCAATCGGTCTGCTATGAGGTTCTTATTACATAATCTGTTACTATACTCATCCATAAATGAACCAATCTACCAATGGAGTTCCTTCTAATCTATCTTAATTCTCTAGTAGTGAGAAAAATACATCTAAAGCAACAAATGTTCAACGAAAAGGTGGTGTAGAATATGCAGCAACGCTAAAAATTGGTGAAATGAAATCATTAATGTGTTGTGTTTATTGATTAAAAATTGATAAAATGCTGCTTATTCCTTTGACATGGCTTAAAAATTGGTCTAAAGGATTCCTTTTACCCGTTCAGTAGAATTCGAAAGAAGTTCTAGAAAGTTTTCAATCTGTCATAAGATGGACTTATCCTTACCCATTTAGTAGAATTCATACTTTCTTTCAAGTTCATCTGGTTTCTAAAGCTTCAACCATCATTCATTCATTGCTTGAACCGATCTTGCATTAGTATCAGCCTCCTGTTACAGCATAGGCTTGTTAAACATAAATCTATATCAAAATTGCAAGTTATAGCATAACAAATATGTAAAACTCACCTCGTGGACTGCTCACGTATTAAACGCAAGTCTAGGTAACATTTTGGTCGCATGTAGCTTAGGATTTGGCTTATTTGTGGAAAATCTGTATTCATGACATAATGTATTAGCTAAGGTTGTGAAATCTACCTAGCAACAAAGTTATGGCTTCTTGAAACCCTTATATTCCTATGTTGTCGGCATCAATATTTCTATCAATATCGGCAACTTATACAACAGGTATGTTCAAGTCTAAAACCTGCAAACAACTAGAAACTCGGATCAAATGTTATGCAATGAAACATTCTATACACTAAATATTATGTCCAATTTAATGGGATATATAGTTAACTAAAGATATGGAAGCTGACTTTGACTCAAGCATTTTCATTAAGCTTAACTTCAACATCAATAACAACTTTTATTTAGTGACACCCAACTTAATGTATCTCGTTTTCATCTTCACTGCAAATAAGAAAAACTACATATACGTTAATGTATAATTCATACCCTCGTACCAAATCCACAACAATTTCCTAAGTCTATAACATAGCTTCGTTTCAGCGAAGTCATAATAAATATAGTTAATAGAATAAAAACCTTAATCCCTACTTTTCCTTAATCCCTAAGGTATTCCTTTGCTGATCACGTGTTGTAGTATACGATTGAAAACCTTGATCCCTACTTTTTCTTATAACATAACCAACATGATCACAAAATACACCATAATTTCAAAATCCAAAATATAACAAATCAACATTTATGTTTATATCTAACGGAAAATCCTAGCTTTCATCAAACACGGATCGAGCATAAACAAAAACAATCTGCCATGACCAAAAATGCCCAAAATAGGCACCCCTCTTGCGACACCAAGAACCCAAAGCACAAAAGAAAACTGTGTTTGTGTTTAACCGCATGTATGCCATCAAAGAAGAAGACTAAAAATCGTAAAAAGAAAAATGAAAATCTAATTAAATTAAATCGGGGAAAAAAATAAACCACATCTTCATCGGTGTTATCCATCTGTTTCACAAACCCACAAACTTAAACTACGTACCTGCAATTAACATCTCTTACTACAGTAACAAAGAATATAGAATTTCAAAACCCACAAAAGCAAATACGATTAAACCCAAATCCATTTATTTTTGGTCGCAAGTAGTTTTAAGAAGATCTGTTTTTTTTTTTTACCTAATCTAATCAACTTCGTCACCATTCTTATAAACAAAAAAAAGGCCTTACACGCAAAAAAATACACCTCTTCCTGATTTGCATTTTTCTTCTGATGATTTGCTTCTGAAAGTTAAAAACAAACGCAGGCACTATTTCTTATCAAAGTTAATAGCTTAAAAGGGCTTATTTATAATATATTTAATTTGTACCCAATATTAATGATACTACATATATTTAATTTTTTTAACCTTACCCTTGATATAATCTTCAATTTTAGCTACCTTAAACCATCGCAGTTCTCTATAAAACACAACAATGATGCACATGAATTTTTACTCGAACACAAAGGCCACCAATGTTCCTTCTTTCTAAAATTAATATGGTAGCAAACTGAAGTTTCTAAAAGTCATATTGCCAATTGATTCAAATACTAAAAATGAACACTCATATGCGTTTTTCTCCGGATTGGTTCCTAATGTCAATGAACACTCAAGATTCGCCATCAAGGGAACAAAAAACAAAACTATTAACTTTCAAGACAATGTAACAACCACAGGTCATGTATTACCACAATGAGATTCCTTTGGTTTTGGAAATTCAACAACTCCTATGGCACTTTACCCTTTAAATTGCACACCTATTTTACAGTGAATGGGGGATCCGAGTTTTTTAATACACGTTACTACAAATGAAGTTTTTCATGTGTTGCACTGAAATAACAATCTTTTTACTTACATAATACAAAAACATTACTAAAATTTAGAGGGTGTTTGTTTAAGCTTATTTTCAGGCTAATGAACTTATATTACTTCGCGTTATATTTCATATGCTCCATTTCCGGGCCTATTTTGAAACTTCTCTTATCTGAGCTTGTTATATCCTAATAAGCCTATATAAGCACATAAGAGACAAAATAAACTGAAAAAATGGGGCATATGCGATATGAGCAAAAAGGACATAAGCAAATACAAGTCCAAAGATAAGCTTAAACAAAGAAACCTCTAGAATATTTATCTTCATGTCAACTTTCATATAGGTTCGTCCATGATATCCGTGTGCCAACACAACATCACAGATAAGGAGTGTTTGGGGTTGCTTTTTCAGCTTGTCCTGTTATTGCTTTTTCCTTAAATAGCAGATAAGCAATTTTTAGTTTCTGGATGCAAAAAACAACTAATGCTTATCTGCTTGATATGGTTGCTTATTAATTGCTTTATTTAAAATAAATAAGATATTTTTAGAATTTTAATATCCTTTACCAAACACTAACTTGCAAGCATGATATAACAATTTAAAACCAAATTGACTTTCATTTTTTTATAGAACAATCAGCAGTAATACGCATACATAATCCGAAATATAAATTGAAAATAAACACACCGGTGCGTATTAGCCATTTATAGTTGTATAGTTCCTGCTGGTTTTCCATCACAGTTTGAAGCTCTGCACCAAACAGTACACGACATGTTGTTGATATTACAGCTTCTTCCGGTTTAGGTGACAACGCAACCTCATCATGGCCGTAATTCAAAATCTTCCAAGTCACTTACCTTCTTCTAGTTGGCTCCATATCAATGATTTGTTTTGCCAGACATGACATTAAACTCTGAGAAGCTCTTCTTTTCTTTGTTTTCAAAGTATATGAAACTGATACAGCTCTTTTTTTCTTTGTTTTCAAAGTATATGAAACCGATACCCTATGTATTGAATGATTTGCAAAGACAAAATCAAACATCACTTGTAATATCTTAACAGGTTGGACTATAAAGAATGTAAAAAAAAAAAATGCTTGTTCACCTTCAACATCAGTAAAAAAATGGTTGTAATATCTTAACAGGTTGAATCCGCTGACCCATTTTGTCCTGCAACAAATACGGGGTCAGTGTGATTTTCTCCGTCTTACTTTTCTTTCAACAGCCTGCAAAACCTACAGCATGATACAAAATTAAACCAAACCTGATTAATGCATCCCAACATAGTTCCAATTTCTTTTGCATCATTCGCCACTCCATTGCTATTTCAAATGTGATAGTATTGGCATGTGCACAGTTAGATGTAGACCTCAAATTATACAAAAAGTGCACACCATAGAAATCATAACAAAAGAAATGAAAGACTAAACACACTGTTTTGGCCAGCGCTAAAAATCAAATCAGTGGCAAGTTAATTGGTTTAGTGTTACATATGACTTTGTACCATATTTTGCAAGTATTCAAAAATCCCACCGAGTATAGCAAAAAGTAGTACTTAATTCAAATACATAGCCTACACTAAAAATGAAGTACATACTAGCAAGGAATCAACGGCTCTTGTGCGGTCTCTTTCTTTTTTGGATGAAGGCGAGTGCAGTTAGTTTGTTGGCCAAACCAACTGATTTGGAGATGGCGAGGGTTTCCTGCGCTGCAAAGCTTATGTTTGTCATATAACCTGAATAGTTCAGAGCTCGTTAGCGGAAATTATAGTCTATAATTAACCACACAAAAGGAAACTGGGATTAACGATTACACAATAACGCCACATTTAACAGTACCTCAATTGGCTAGCGTCAATGTTCTAAAGCTCCAGATCAATTTTGTATGGAAGTTCATGGGAAATGTACGCTTTGGAAATGATCATGTAGCGAATATTCTGGGTTATGGAGATCTTCAGTTTGGAAATTACTTAATCACTCGGGTTTACTACGTCGAAGGGTTGGGACACAACTTGTTTTCAATCGGACAGTTTTGTGATGCAGATTTAGAGGTTGCATTTAGGAGAAACACTTGCTTCGTTAGAAATTTGGTTGGAGATGATCTTTTAACTGGGAATCGTGGTACCAATCTATATGCTATCGACATAAACCAAATGGCCTCTTCATCACCAATTTGTCTCATGACAAGAGCGTGCGAAACTAAGTCCGGGTTGTGGCATAGAATATTATCCCATCTCAACTTTGACACCATCAACAAGCTAGCCAAAGACAACATCGTCAACGGTCTCCCAAAGTTCAAATACACCAAGGATTACTTATGTCCATCCTGTGAACAAGGAAAAAGCAAAAAGGCAACATATAAACTTAAAACCGTACCCAGTTCGGTTGATAAGTTACATCTGTTGCACATGGACTTATGTGGCCCAATGAGAGTTGAAAGCATAAATGGGAAGAAGTATATTCTTGTTATCGTCGATGACTATTCAAGATATACATGGGTAAAGTTTTTGAGGTCAAAAGACAAAGCACCAGGCATCATCATCACCTTTCTGAAGCGTATTCAAGTCCTACTTCAAGCTCCAGTATGGATTGTAAGAACAGACAATGGCACATAATTTACTAATCAGGAGTTAAGAACTTACTTTGAAGATACTGGAATCACTCACCAGACATCTATTGTTCGAACTTTACAGCAGAACGGGGTAGTTGAAAGAAGAAATAGAACTCTTGCAGAAGCTGCTCGCACGATGCTGATTTATTCTAGTGCACCACGCACTATTCTTATGGGCTGATGCTGTTGCCACAGCTTGTTTTACTCAGAATCGTTCCCTAATCCATCCAAGATTCAATAAAACCCCATGTGAACTAGTCAACAACAAAAAACCCGATATCTCTTACCTTCACGTATTTGGCGCTTTGTGCTATCCAACGAACGATAGAGAAGATCTGGGGAAGCTGAAAGCTAAGGGTGATATCAGAATCTTTATTGGTTACTCAGAAAACTCGAGGGCATTCAGGGTGTATAACAGAAGAACTAAAAGGATAATGGAGACGATGAATGTGAAGTTTGACGAAATTTCACAAATGGCTTCTGAGAGACTTGCTCTAGAACCCGCGCTTAACCCGATGGCTTCTAATCAAAACAAATTAGGACCCGCACCAAATGTTCAGACTTTTGGACATATTAGTTCAGGACTCATACCTCAAGGAGTTCAGTCAACTAACACTGATAAACCTTCAGAACAAGAACTAGAAATTTTCTTCGAGTTTATGTTTGATGAATACTATGGTGGAACTTCGACAAATGCATCACAGCAACATTCCGCTGCACCCGCTCAAAATCATCAACCACCACAATCGCTAGATGCATCAACAACAATCGAAGCTGACGCACCAACTCCCTCCACATCATCAACATCTACTCCAGCAACTCTAGTAATCAAAATTGTTCTACCAAGAGTTGATGAGCAACACCACAATATGCCACTTCAAGAAGAAACAACACATAATCAAAACGATGTTGTGATAGAAGAAGAAGTATTCAAAAACCAGTTTGCAACAGACTCTGTTGAATCTTCTTCAAGGTTACATGAACCATCTAACACACATACGTTAAATCCAAGGTACCCTTCTACACTACAGTGGACTAAAGACCATCCAATAGAATACATTATTGGTGAACCTTCAAGGCCAGTTCAGACGAGAAGACAACTCGCCACGGACCCCGACATGTGTATCTACGTTTGCTCAGTTAGTCTAAAAGAACCAAAGAACATTTGGGAGGTGATGGCAAACAATGCATGGATAGAAGCGATGCAGGAAGAACTTCTTCAATACCAGTTACATGACACATGGGAATTAGTTCCAAGACAAATTGACAAACTTGTCATAGATCTCAAATGGTTATGAAGAACAAAAAGGATGAAGAAATGACTGTCATTCGCAACAAAGCTCGTCTAGTGACTAAAGGATTTAGACAGGAAGAAGGGATAGATTTCGAAGAGTCATTCGCGCAAGTAGCAAGACTTGAAGCAGTCCGGATTTTCTTAGCCTATGCAGCTCACAAAAACATCACAGTCTATCAGATGGACATCAAGACGGCTTTCTTGAATGGAACTCTGAAAGAAGAAGTGTATGTGAGTCAGCCAGATGGATTTGTTGACAAAGAACATCCAGACTACGTCTACAAGCTAAAGAAAGCCATCTATGGTTTGAAACAAGCTCCAAGGGCGTGGTATGACGAACAATTGATTCAACCTTGTTTACTAGAAAATACAAAGATGACATTTTGATTGTTCAGATTTACGTGGATGACATTATTTTTGGGTCCACTAATCCGAAACATTCAAAACATTTTGAAAATCTCATGAAAAGCAAATTTGAAATGTCCATGATGGGGGAACAAAAATTTTTTCTTGGTTTACAAATACATCAATCCCCTCGTGGTATTTTTATTAATCATGCTAAATATACAATTGAGATTTTGAAAAAACATGGTATGGAAAATTGTGACTCTGTTGGTACACCAATGGTCACTTCACCAAAAATCGGTGCTGATTTATTTGGGAAACCCATCGATCCGAAGAAAAATCGGAGCATGATTGGTTCTCTCATGTACCTTACTGCTAGTCGACCCGATATTCATTTCACTGTTTGCTTATTAGCACGGTTTCAGGCAAGGCCTACCGAACTTCACCTCCAAGAGGTCAAACGGATCTTTCAGTACCTACGAAGAACCATTAACATGGGACTTTGGATTCTGAAGGATTCTGAGTTTAAACTAATCGCATATTCAGATCCCGACCATGCAGGTTGCCAAGTTACAGCAAAAAGTACATCAGGTGGAGCACAATTTTTAGGTGAAAAGCTAGTAGGCTGGTCGTCACGAAAGCAAGATTGTACCGCGTTATCAACCGCAAAAGCCGAGTATGTGTCTCTATCTGTGTGTTGTGCCCAAGTTCTATGGATGAGGACACAACTCATAGATTATCGATTTACTTTCGACAGAATAACTATGTATTGTGATTCAAAAAGTGTCATCGCCATCTAGTGCAATCCAGTACAACACTCGAAGACCAAGCATATTAGAGTCTGCTATCACGTCATCAAGGAACACATAGAAGAGGGTACTGTTGAATTATTTTTCGTGAAGACTGAATATCAACTCGCCGATCTATTTACTAAAGCCCTTCCAAAAGAAAGGTTTGAAAATTTAGTTCAACGAATTGGCAAGCGAAGCCTAACTCCTGAGAAGCTAGAAAGTCTTCTCGAATCTTCTTGAAAATTATCTCAAAAAGCTTCGCTGTAAATATTTTTGAAAAAGCAAAATACAAAATTTGAAAAACCATCAAAAACAATATAAAATCAAAAAACCAAAAATATTCTTCTCGTGACATGTCTCTCGTATAATCGATATTCTGTACGTATCTAGAAATGTCATTCAACAATGATACGGACATGTACAGATGCTTGAGCGAGAGTTCATTTAAAAGTTTTCTAAAACATGTCATTTCTCAAAATTTCTTCACTATGGCTTTCGTATACTTCAATACGAAACCCGGGCTACAATGTTGACTTCTGATTATTTCAGATCAGGACTCGTTTTTTCAAAGTCAAAATAAAGAATCCTTAAGCACATGATCAAGATTTTTCAAAAAGATTTTTCAAAATCTTTCTCAAAATTTTGTGCTCAAGACAACTCCCTCCAAACCCGATAAAACATGCTTTATTTAAGGGGGAGTATAAAAATGAAAAACAAAATGTTCTAAATTTATGCTAAAACAGATCCGTCTATCTCTCCAAAAAGCTTTCTTTTTAATCAGTTGATATCAAAAATATCACTACATGCTATTTTTGAGGGGGAGAAGACGTGATTAGAATGTGATCAAAATGTTTAAAGATCGTGGATTGAATCTCAAAAAGAGCTCGACTCAGTATGAACCCTCGAATTGACGAAAATTAAAAGTCAGTAATCGAAAAGACTTGTCCGGGACTGGTAATAATTTCAAGCTGGTTATCCAGTGATGTAAACGTGTCTCGCAAAGGACTTGTCTGAGTAGAATGTACCAATTCGAGAGATTCTCTTTTGATATGACCGGGACGGGTAATAATTTCAAGCTAGTCTAACTAGTGATGTAAACGTGTCTCGTGATGGTCATATTAACTAAAAAATCGATCATTTCAAATGTGCAAACTCTACCCACCATGTGCAAACTTATCTTAAAAATGCATAAGCACATGTGTAGGGGGAGTATTTCAGAAAATGCAAAAACTCTCGAAGTGTTAAACAAAATGTGTTTTATTCATAAACACTTTGAGAGATTTTCACAAAAAGGTTTTATGGCAAGTGATAAAAAAATCTAGGATAATCATGGAGTAATAAGGTGATTATTGTTAGGTTTATGTCCTATGATCCGCCAGAGCCGGAGGGATCTACCCAAGGACAATTCCAATAGATTAGAATTAGAAGTCCTTAGGTAAGATTGAAAAAAAGAGTAAATGAAAAAGGGAAAAGAAGGGGTTGAAGAATGAAAAAGAAAAGTTTATGAAAGGGTGAAAAGAAATAGCCCTCCATGAAAACTTAGGGCAGAAACTGGGTCAATACATCTGCTATCGGTTATCACAAAGTCGATACTGATATTGAAGACAAGATGTCATGGACCCAGTGACGCGCTGCACAAACCCCTCCTAGCCACTCAGATATCTCTTAAAAGATATTTGTTTCATTTCTCACGGAGAACACTGCATAATCTATCGGCCTCTCACTCCGAGATGTGTTGATATTGAAAAGGTGGCACTCTGCTCCATGCCTCCGACTACTAAAAACTAAAACGCACATTATCGAGTCTAGAGCCATGAGATTCATCTAAAAATCTCTTAGGACACACTATCAATATAATACACCTGTGGTCATCAAAAAGGACACAAGGTATGCAAGAGTCTTAATGAGATCTACCGATCTTGCCTTATATCATGATGGTTACGTGCTTCAAACGGTCTACAGTCGTGAAGTGATACTCCGGTATACTTCAGCGTCTCACCTGAACCTTTGATACACTTTTGTGTATCTGAGTTAGCTCTCTCGAGGGCATCCGGTTCAGAACGGCCTTGGTAAGGATCAGAGAAAGTTTTCACTCTATGTTGTTAACAATCTCGAAGTCCGAACCTGTAAGTGCTGGACGCTTTATTACTAACTGTTTTATGCAGGTACTAAGGAAAGTCCATCAACCATCATCATATAGCACAACATCTACAACTCCTCATAGTCATAATTATGAAGATCATCCTCAACAAAGTTCAAAGAAAAAAGTTCAAGACAAATAGATCAAGTTAAACACAAAGTGTTACGACAAAGTCAAGAAGCTAATCAAGATATCAAGAACAAGCTCATGTACCAAAAGAGGAAGACATAAGTATGAAGTTCAAGAAGTATGAGTATGATGAAAGACACGACAATGCAAATGTATAGAAGATGTTCATCAAAGGCAAGAATGACCAAAAGACGATTACTTTAAAGATCACATAGCATGAAGGAACGAGGTACCAAGACTATTCTAAAATGACACACAAAGTTCAAGATGACGAAGATTAAAAACCTATTCACTGGGAACATCATTTGAATGACCATCCCTTAGGGGGAGATTGTTAGCATTGATAAAAAGGGATGGTCATTTCTGAATTTACCACTTTGTATTTTATCGTATGAAATGTAATAGAATAGTATAAAAGGGCTCACTGTTGGACTAAACTAAGTGACTAAGAGTTTAGATATAATAGTCCATGTATTTATTAGTTTATGTAAAAGTCCAATCCATGTATTCGGCCCATAGAAAGCCTATGTGGCTCATATCATTTCCCTATAAATACCACACTCCTCACCTCATTTTAGTGTATGCTTTAGAGGTGTAAAGGTGAGGGGTGTGTGTGTCTTGTATGTGCTCTCTGTTCTCTTAATCTAATATACATACATATGGTTTACATACATATACACGTCCCATCTCTCTTGTGTCATTCGACTTATATTGTGTGTGATAAAGTTAGTTCTCGTGTCCTACAGAAATAATCAATACATTAAGTGGAGTGATAAAGTTAGTTCTCGTGTCCTACAGAAATAATCAATACATTAAGTGGAGTGATAAACACCGCCTCATAACCGTGGCTCATCCGCTTCTCTACAAAAAACTCCTGAAATCAGAATAAGATCAGATGTTATCATTGTAGGTTGCATAAATGCGTCCAAACTACTTCAGGTTAACTTTAAATACCAACATGAATACTGTAAATGTCGGTATTATGTTTTTTCAGCTTTATATGTTATCATTGCAGGTTGCATAAATGCGTCCAAACCACACTAACCGTCATGTAAAACAAAACTTAGTATCCAGAAACTTAACACAGTGCACAAAAAGTACTAAAGTGATAGTTTTACGTGGCGGGTGATAAGCTTATTATTACCAAAAAGGGTAAAAAAGATATGAAGTATGTCATGGCTGCGAAGGAACTCGGCTGCAATGCTCGTGTTCTAGTAACATAAGATTAACCTACAAACCAAACACTGAAAAAGTTATAAACTACTTTAAGGTCAATAAAATTGCAAAAACAAATTTAAATGATACATGTTTTGTCAAACATCACTTATCAAAACACCGAAGGCTGTCGAATGTCATCATCGCCAGCGCTATGCTACACGTGTGTACCGTCACAACACACATTAAGCGAATAGCAGCCATTTGCAAGTGTGTAACCGGATAAAAGGGTATGCGAACATTTCATGGGTGCAAACACGAATCTGGTCGTGATGCCCTGCCAAGATACAACCCGCTTTCACCCATCATGTTCCAGCAGGAAAAATGGCATAAAATCCTACCAAAAAAATAAACCTTGTCATAAGCAAGGACAATAAGCTAATCCAACCATCTTCAAATTATGTCTTATAAATAAGCCATAAACTGAAAAAACCAACCACATAAGATAATTGTTAAAAAAAACCTAAAAATTAGAAAAAAAAATCCAAAATTATGTAAAACACTAATTCTCTTTAATGGTTAACCCCAAAACAGTAACCCTAATATAATAACGCAGCACAAAATCACAATTATCAGGCAAATTGCAGCAATTAAAGTAGTAAATCTAAGATGACAATATTAACCCCAAAATAGTAACCCTAACTGATCAACTGTTACCGAATCTCAAAGGCCAAAAAAATAAACAAAATCAAGAAGTGACAATAACGAATCTTCAGGATATAAGCTTCTATTAAAAAAAAAAAAAAAAATAAAAAAAAAAAAAAAAAAAAAAAAAAAAAAAAAACTCTAATTTTACCTTGTTAATTTTCTTTGTGGATTTAGGGATCTGATTAATATGTGTGTGTATGTGTGTGTGTAGAAGAAGCTTAAAGAAACACAAAAACAAACACAAAGTTATAATATAAACACATACACTGTAGATGGTACTGTGCTCACACTCACAAAGATCACTATAGATCTTTTGGTTTCGGAGCGGGTCTGGTTAGCCGGACAGGTTTTTTGGTTGCCGGTTTAGAACCGGCGCTATGATAAATGAGAGACGAAGTGAGATGGAGCGGCCGGGGCCCAATTGCCATTTTGAGGTTATGGGCTTGCCAAAACCAATCGAAACCCTAAAGTCTATGGTGAATAGTACACGCCTTTTATACTTTAGTTATAATACGCTAATATATGTAACGTACAATTGATTTGTTGGGGAAATTGCAGAAATCAAACAATACTTGGAACTCTGAAAGGCGTGATAACACTTTCAGATCAAATCTATTTGGTGGTTCACCCAAATGAATTGATAGGATACAATTCAGAGAATTTGATAACGAAAGTGTGTGTGTGTGTTAGAGAGGAATTCGAACCAGAAATCGAACAATACTTGGAACTCTGAAAGGCGTGATAACAGTTTCAGATCAAATCTATTTGGTGGTTCACCCAAATGAATTGATAGGATACAATTCAGAGAATTTGAGAACGAAAGTGTATGTGTGTGTTAGTGAGGAATTCGAACCAGAAGAGCCAACCAATATGACAGGGAAATTCGTATATGTTGCAGGGGTTGGAAACTGCCTTTAGGCAGTTTTTAACTTTCACAATTGCAAAACCGGTCCTTCAGAAATTAGCTTCGCCCCTAATGTCATAATAAACTCAAATAAGCGTGCACTCCGCACCTCTAAACTTATATGATGTTTTATTATGACAATATTGGTTGTCAAGTTAATCCAATTACACTAAAATATCAAATAATCCTCCTTTGTTTTAGTGTAATCCTTGAATAACTAAAATAAATTATCTCAAACAGTCAAACTTTTGCATAAATGAAATGTCGTGATGATTGAATTTCAAATTAGTACATTACACATTCCATATATTCGAATATCAGGGTGTCGCTTAGGATTGAACCCTTGCTATTCATTTTGAATACACGAAGATAATGTAAACAAAATTTTACACACTTATATTTTCTACTCGACACTATGTTTTACTAGCCTGTGTCCCATCCTTCATAAGCATATCAAAGCCAAGTCACAGCTTCTTGAAGCAGCTAAACTTCATACTCACATAGGTAGCTCTTTTACTCTGGCACCTGCATATGCAATTTGTCAAAAGAGCTATTAAGAATATAAACATTCAACCTCCTTAACTTGCAGGTCTGAACACATACCTTGGGATGAATCTTCTAATGTGTCTCAATCTCTAGATATTAAGCTTTCCACATTGAATTCAGCACCTAGCGTCATACTAGATGGGAATTGGGTATCTTAATATCATAGATTTCTAGTGGACTTTAATCCCATCCCTATAGCCGACTTGTTCACAAGATCTCTTCTTAACCCTTTAGTTAAATGATCGGCTAAATTGTGTTGAGTTTTCACAAACTCTACAGATATCACTCCAAGCATGATAAGTTCACGTACCATGCTATGATACAACCCGCTTTCACCCATCATGGGTGCAAACATGAATCTGGTCGTGATGCCCCGCCAAGATACAGCCCGCTTTCACTCATCATGTTCCAGCAGGAAAAATGGCATAAAATCCTGCCCAAAAAAATAAACCTTATCAGCTCTAAAAAATATATAAGCTCATAAGCAGAGAGAATAAGCTAATCCAACCATCTTCAAATTATGTCTTATAAATAAGCCATAAACTAAAAAAACCAACCACATAAGATAATTGTTAAAAACACCAAAAAATTAGAAAAAAAAAACCCAAAATTATGTAAAACACTAATTCTCTTTAATGGTTAACCCCAAAACAGTAACCCTAATATAATAACATAGCAAAAAATCAAAATTATCAGGCAAATTGCAGCAATTAAAGTAGTAAATCTAAGATGACAATATTAACCCCAAATCAGTAAGCCTAACTAATCCACTGTTACCGAATCTCGAAGGCCAAAAAAACAAAATCAAGAAGTGACAATCGCGAATCTTCAGGAAATAAGCTTATACTAAAAAAAATATATAATAATAAAAATAAAAATAATAAATAAATAAAATAAATAAATAAATAAACCTAATTTGACCTTGTTTATTTTCTTTGTGGATCTGGGGATCTGATTAATGTGTGTGTGCGTGTGTTTGTGGAAGAAGCTTCAAGAAACATAAAAACAAACACAAAGTTATAATATAAACACATGCACTATAGATGGTACTGTGCTCACACTCACAAAGATCACTATAGATCTTTTGGATTCGGAGCGGGTCCGGTTAGCCGGACGGGTTTTATGGTTGCCGGTTTAGAACTGGCGCTATGATAAATGAGAGACGAAGTGGGATGGAGCAGACGGGGCCTGTAGCAATCTGTAGATTTCCCTAGTCAATAGTAAACGTTAATCAAGTATTAATCCATCATTACAATTTACTTAACCATTTTTACGAGCAAAATTTAAAAATTTTCTTTATTACATTTCTATAATCAAAAACATTTTTACGTGATCCACGATACTTCAGAACGAGCTTACGCACGCACCACGACAATCCATTTCACACATAAAAACCAAATGGATCCTAAATTCTTATTTCTCAGCCTAACACTATTCAAGCCCATACTATTCCAGCCCAAACTTTCATTTTTTTTTCTTTTATTCTAAATCGACCAAACTTACATTTACTTGGCCTATTTTATTTCAGATTTCGACACACAAGCTATACTTCCTTTTACATGATTCAAATCCTTATACTTCCAAGATTCAGGAATGACAAATCTCATTTTTTGATTCGAACGTTTGATCTCAAAATAAGCTTCAAAGCTAATCCCATTCGACTACATATACGAACTCATTCAAGTATAACCAAATCGACACAACATAATTTTTACCAAATCCATGTGTGATTCCTAGTCGAATACGATTTCTATGAGCCTTATTAAATATGCCCTTGATCATTTGGTCACGTCTACACATTGTTTGGACCCTTTGCTTATCGAAAAATAGATTTGTACCATGCCACATGCCACATGATCTACAAACTGAAACACAAACTCGCACACCCTTCTTAATATCTAAAAACTCAAGTTTCCTAGTCTATATTTATTCCCAATCATGTTATCCTATCGAATCAAATCCCAACTTGATGATTTTAATACAATATACTCATATATACATGCATACATATAACGTATACATTCACACACACACTCATTCACACTCAAAAACATATTTCACACTTTCTAATCTTCTAAGTCCTTCTCTCTTGCCAAGTTTATTCGAAGAGAACAAGGGCCATTCCATAAGCATTCGAACCATTTATCCAACATTTAATGTTGATCTCGATTCTTTTGTGGAAGTTCTAGCAAGTTTCGTGCATAAACCCTTCGTTCCTAATCCATTTTGTTGGGTCTAAAGATGCTGTTGTTCGTGAAATACACTAAGTGTTACTCTGCTGATTAACTCTGCTGATTAGTTAAGTTACTATGCTGATTAGACTATAACTCTGCTGTTTGGTAACTCTGCTGGATTGGGATAATAAGCTTAGTATAACTCTGCTGCTAGCTACGAAGATTCTGCTGCTAGGAAGATTATGCTGCTGCTTATTGGATATGTATAGTATGTTAAGGATAAGTATAGAAAAGATACGTAAAGATATTTTTCGTGTATAGAAAGTTTTGTAACCGACTAGACTCCTTAGTCTATAAAAGGAGGGTCTAGGGTTAGGTTTTAGATACGTATCATTATTGTTTTACACTTCAAGGTTTCTTGTAACCCTATTGCTATCGAGCAATCGTATTAATATATTGAAGTGTTGTTTGAGAATTCGTTTGTGTTTAATTCTTCTTAAGATCAAATATTAATTTCCGCATAATATTTGATATACAACTCAAGATCAGTTTCTATACCGATTGCTTTAGGTTTATATCTAAAGTAATTAATAAGATCGTGAAGCTCAACTGGGATCAACAAGTGGTATCAGAGCTTGTGATCTAGAAACTGGTACCATGAAGAATTACTGAATACAAGATCTGTTAAATCATCAAAGTAAGCAATGGAATCCGATTCAACACACATGGTTACTGCATCAAGAGTCCCATGCTCAAGACTGGAGAATATGAGATCTGGAAGATGAGAATTCAACAATACATGAGAATGGTTGATTACTCACTTTGGGAAGTTGTTCTACATGGCGACAGTCAGCCAGCCAAGACTGCTACTGGATCAGTCTTAACTCTCAAGACAAGTGAAGAGAAAGCACATAGAAGATTGGAAGTCTAGGCTCACAGTATTCTCATGATGGGAATACCTAATGATTATCAACTAAGTTTTAATCATATTGAGTCTGCTAAGGATTTATGGGAAGCTATTGAACTTCGATTTGGTGGTAATGAAGCTACCAAGAAATCAAGAAAGAACCTACTGAAGCACCAGTTTGAAACTTTTACTGCTTTGAGTTCTGAGAATATTGAGGGAACTTATGATAGACTTCATAAGCTGACCAGTCAGATGGCTCTATTAAAGATTGATGTATCTCAAGAAGATATCAATCTAAAATTTCTGAGAAGTTTATCTTCTGAATGGAACACTCACACAGTGATTTGGAGGCACAAGGAAGATTTTGAGAAGATGAAATTGGATGATCTGTATAACAACTTGAAAGTATATGAATCTGAAGTCAAGGGATTGTCAAGTTCATCTTCTTCCACAAACAATCTTGCTTTTGTTTCCTCAAGCAACAAGAATTCTAGTAGTCATCAAGAACAGCACTCTGCTGCTGGTACTTTCATTCCTGCTGCTGGTTCACATGTCTCTGCTGCTGACTCTACAAATACCAACACCATCAGTGATGCTGCTATTTGTGCTTATTTAGCTGAACTTACTACAAGTACTTCAGTTATGCCTCAAGATCTGGATGAACTTGATCCTGACGATGTTGAAGAGATTGATATGCAATGGCAGTTTGCAATGCTAACTATGAGGGCAAGAAGGTTTCTTAAAAGAACTGGTAAAGAAATGAAGTTCAGAAGAAACAAGAATGTGGGATTTGACAAATCAAAGGCTGAATGTTTTAACTGTCATAAGAAGGGACACTTTGCAAGAGAGTGCAGAGCACCAAAAAGAAACAATGAGAATGTCAAGAAGTCTACTGATGAAGAGCCAAATCCTACTACTGCTATGGTGTCATGTGATGGGTTAGGAGAGTATGACTGGAGTGATCATGCTGAAGATGGTCCTAACTATGCATTGGTAGCTGAAGAAGAACCTCAAGAACAACATTTTTCTCTCATAGCCTACTCTTCCTCTGGATCAGACTCTGAGGTATCCAATGAATCATCTTGTTCTTTTAAATCATGTTCTGATACAATAGAAATACTTAAGTCTAGCAATGGAAACCTTAAAATGGAGAATGAAAAACTTAAGTTAGACAATCTTAGTTATGAATATGGTTTAAAGAATTTAGAAGAGAAACTTGAATTTTATAAAAAGGCTGAAATTGAATATCTTGATAAGATCACTAGTCTAGAAATTGAGCTTATTAAGAAAGATTGTGAGATTAAGGTTCTTATGGGGAAAGTAGAAGAGGCTGAACAGGCTAAAGATTCAGCTATAAGTGAGACTGAAAAACATATTATTAGGGTGGAAAAACAACAATTTGCCACTGTCATTCTCAGTAAACCAATAGGAAGGCACTTTGCAGACTCAGGCAGTGATCTAGGATATAATGTTGTTGCTCCACCTAAGAAACTTAGTGCCAATGCCCCTCCTACTAGGACACTATCTTTCATACCTGAGTCTGAGGCTAAACCTGTAGGTGAATCTAGTGAAACTAAAATAGAGTCACCTAAGGTTGAGAAAAAGTGGTCTGATGCACCCCTTATTGAAGATTGGGAGTCTGATAGTGATGATGAAGTTGTGGAATCTGATTCAACCCCTAAGAACAAAAAGGAAGAAATTCCTGCTGTTGTTGAATCAAAAGTACCTAAGGCTAAAAAGGTTGAGTTTCTTAAGCCTAAGCTAGGTAAAGGTATCTCTAGGAAGATGGCTGAGTATGAAAACACACCTAGAGTATATCCTAAGAAAACCAATAACTTGCCTAGAGGAAACCAGAGAAATTGGAACAACCTAGTTTCACAAAGATTAGGTACTGATTTTCAATTACTTAAAAAGGCATGTTATGGTTGTGGTAGTTTTGAACATCTGCAAGATGAGTGCTACTACTATCAAAAACCAGTTTGGAACCAATACACAAGGGTGAACCATAGAAATTTTGCTAGAAAGACTCACCCTCATCCCAAAAGAAACATGGTTCCCAAGGAAGTTTTGATGAGAGATGGTGTTTCTAGAGTTATCTCACCTATTGCACCAAAAGGGCCCATAAAGAAGGACATAGTTGATTCTACTGCTAAGGCAGACTCTGCTGTTTTGCCAAAAGTTGTTACTGATACTGTTGTGGGCAACCATTTTTATGCTGTTAAGGCCTTAGCTTGCTGGGTCTGGAAACCTAAAGTTAAAGTTTTGGATCATGTTCTCAGACACAGCAGTGCACCAATGCAGTTGAAGAAATTTGACTACTTTGATGCACAAGGCAGATCCAAGTCAGTAATGGCTTGGGTCCCAAAGAGAAACTAATTCTCTTACTTTTTGTACAGGGCAATCTACAAAAGGAGCTAAAGGATAAATGCATTTTTGATAGTGGATGCTCTTCACATATGACTGGAGACCAGAGCAATTTAGAAAACTTTGAAGCTTTGGATGGTGGATATGTTGCCTTTGGGAATGATCCTAAAGGAGGTAAAATTGTTGGAAAAGGCGTCATCAGAACTGGAAAATTGGATTTTGAGAAAGTGCATTTGGTGAATGGACTAAAGTTCAATCTTTTTAGTGTCTCACAAATGTGTGACAGAAAGAATTTTGTTCTTTTTATAGACACTGTGTGTCTTGTCTTATCTCCCGACTATAAAATACCTGATGACAAATTAGTACTTCTTAAAGTCCCTAGAAATGACAACATATACAGTGTGGACATAAAGAACATTATTCCCAAAAGAGATTTAACTTGTCTGTTTGCCAAAGCCACTATTGATGAATCCAAACTTTGGCATAGAAGGCTTGGCCATTTGAACTACAAGGCTATCAACAAGTTGGTGAAAGGGAACTTGGTCAGAGGATTACCTTCAAAGGTTTTTGAGAACCCTGAAGTATGTGTTGCTTGTCAGATGGGAAAGCAACATAGAGCATCTTGTAAGTCCAAATTGGTGAACTCTATAACTGAACCCTTGTTTATGTTACATATGGACCTATTTGGACCTACTTATGTGAAAAGTTTGAACAAAAAGATGTATGGCTTAGTGGTCACTGATGATTTTAGTAGATTTACTTGGGTATTCTTCTTAGCTACTAAGGATGAGACTCCTGGCATTCTTAAGGCTTTTATTACAAGGATAGAAAACCTATTTAATCACAAGGTTAAGATCATCAGATGTGATAATGGAACTGAGTTTAAGAATCAAGTAATGAATCAGTTCTGTAAGGAAAAGGGTATAACTAGACAATTCAGTGTGGCTAGAACTCCTCAGCAAAATGGTGTTGCTGAGAGGAGAAATAGAACATTAATTGAGGCTGCTAGGACCATGTTGTCAGAGTCTAAGTTACCCACTATCTTTTGGGCTGAAGCAGTCAACACTGCCTGCTATGTGCAAAATAGAAGTAAGATAGTTAAGCCTCACAATAAGACCCCTTATGAGTTGTTGCATGGTAGGAAACCTCTGATAGATTTCTTTAGACCATTTGGGTGTCCTGTCACTATCTTAAACACCATTGACCACTTAGGAAAGTTTAGTGAGAAAGCAGACATAGGTTTCTTTGTTGGATACTCCACTGAAAGTAAGGCTTTTAGAGTCTTCAATCAAAGGACTGGGCATGTGGTGGAAAATTTACATGTTAAAATTAGAGAAACCACACCTAATGTTGATGGAAAAGGTCCTGAATGGATGTTTGATATTGATTCTTTAACCAAAAGTATGAATTATCAACCAGTCATTGCAGGTACTACTAACATGTATGCAGGTACACAAACTAACCCCAATGCAGGTACACAAGCAAAGAAGGATGGATCTGCAGAGGAGTTTGTTTTGATTGAAAAGTGGAAGTTTGATCAGTTCTTCACTCCAACAGATAAAGAGGGAAAGAGTTCAGATGATGATGCTGTTCATAAGGAAGTACCAAAGGTTGATGCAGAAGGTGATGATGAACCTTCTCATGATGACAAGAATGGTGATAAGGAAAGGAATGAAGAGTCAGAAATTGATGGGCAACAAGGGAATAAACATAGCAGCAGTTCTCTCAACTCTGCTGCCAAGCCAAAATACTCTGCTGATAGGCCAAAACACTCTGCTGTTAGGCCAAAACACTCTGCTGTTAAGCTTGGTAACTCTGCTGCTGTCCCCAAGGACTCTACTCCTGATAAAGATGGTGATTCTTATGATGATTCTTCTGAAGAGATGCCCGAATTAGAAGAAGTGTATGTGGACACTGATGATGAAATTGTTGATGTCTTTGGTGCTGAAGCTGATTTATCCAATTTGGAGACTGATATACCTGTTAGTCCCACTCCAACAACCAGAATCCACAAGAATCATCCAAAGGAACAGATTATTGGTGATGTTCACTCTGCTGTACAGACCAGAAGTAAATCAAAAGGTTTGAGTGATTTGCTTGATCACGGATTGTTTGCTCAAACACTTAAAAAGAGGAATAGCCACAAGGATTTACAAAATTGCATGTTTGCCTGTTTCTTATCTCAAGAAGAACCCAAAACCATTCACAAGGCTATGAAAGATGAAAGTTGGGTTGAAGCTATGCAAGAGGAGTTGCTGCAGTTCAAGCTTCAAGAAGTCTGGACATTGGTAGATTTGCCTATTGGAAAAAGGGCAATTGGTACTAAATGGGTGTTCAGATGCAAAGAGATGAAAGAGGCATTGTTATTAGAAACAAGGCTAGATTGGTGGCTCAGGGATACACTCAGGAAGAAGGAATAGATTATGATGAGGTATTTGCCCCAGTTGCAAGAATTGAGGCTATCAGACTATTCTTGGCATATGCCTCATACAAGAATTTTCTTGTGTATCAAATGGATGTGAAAAGTGCTTTCTTGTATGGAAAGATTCCTGAAGAGGTATATGTGATGCAACCACCTGGTTTTGAAGATCCTAAGTATCCTGATAGGGTTTACAAGGTGAAGAAAGCACTGTATGGACTACATCAAGCTCCTAGAGCTTGGTATGACACCTTATCCAAGTATTTGTTGAACAATGGTTTTTGCAGAGGAACCATTGACAAAACATTGTTCATTAAGAAAGACAAAAAGGGTATCCTACTTGTTCAGGTTTATGTAGATGATATCATTTTCGGGTCTACAAATAAGGTGTTATGTGAAGGATTTGAAAAGCTTATGCACAACAGGTTTGAGATGAGTTCTATGGGGGAACTCACTTTCTTTCTGGGGCTTCAAGTCAAGCAAAAATCAGATGGGATTTTTATTAGCCAAGACATGTATGTGGCTGATATGTTAAAGAAATTTGGTTTCAATGATGTGAAGGCAGCTAAGACACCAATGGATAAAAACAAACCTTTGCTCAAGGATGAAAATGGGGAAGAGGTTGATGTACATCTTTATAGATCAATGATTGGTTCATTGATGTATCTGACTGCTTCAAGGCCAGATATCATGTTTTCTATGTGTGCTTGTGCCAGATTTCAAGTGTCCCCAAAAGTTTCACACTTGGAAGTGGTCAAAAGAATTTTTAGATACCTAAAGGGTCAACCTAAATTGGGCCTTTGGTATCCTAATAATTCACCTTTTGACTTGATAGCATACTCAGACAGTGACTATGCTGGAGCTAGTTTGGATAGAAAGTCAACCACTGGAGGATGTCAATACCTTGGTCATAGGCTAATCTCATGGCAATGCAAGAAACAGACTGTGGTGGCTAACTCAACAACTGAAGCAGAATATGTAGCTGCTTCTAGCTGCTGTGGACAAGTGCTCTGGATTCAGAACCAACTGCTGGATTATGGGTACAATTTCATGAACACAAAAATTTACATTGACAACAACAGCACAATGTGTATTATTAAGAATCTTGTTTTTCATTCTAAAACAAAACACATAGAGATAAGACATCATTTTATTAGAGATTGTTATGAGAAAAAGTTAATTCAAGTGGTTAAAATACATACTGACAATAATGTTGCTGATCTACTTACAAAAAGTTTTGATATAAGTAGATTTCAATTTTTAGTTGCTAGTATTGGCATGATAAATCTTTAATCTTTAAACATCTTATCTCTGTATGTTTTTGTAAACTTTTGTAAGGATTTGTGCTGTTGTTTAGTCAAAGTCTGGTGTTTAGTCACAATTTTTTATTTCCTATATTGTTTGCTGTTTAGTTGTCTGCTGCTATGCTACTCTGCTGCTATTGTGGGATATTCTTGCTTGTGTTTGTGGTTTTCTACTAACCTTTTGCAGATATACATGTGTACACAATCAAGTAAAGCAAGGAAAGTTCAAGTTCATTTATCACAAAGCAGAGTACAAACTAAAGCATCATTACAACCATAGTTCAAAAGAGACCAAGACACAAGATTCAAATACACACAAAAGATCCTAATCAAGCTTTCCCTTTCCCTTCCCAACAAAGTCAGGCATGACTTTGCTGCGGGGTCCTCTGCTACCCATGTGTTCAGACACCTGCTTGCAGGGAAGTGCCAGTATCACTGGTCTTGGAGATGGACTCTGCTGTTGACTTGAGGATGGAACTTGTTTCTTCTCTGGCTTCTTCTTTGGAACAGGGAGTTCCTGCTCCACCGTACGTGGCTTTGGATGAGGCGGATCGACACTCTTTCCAAAGGCGGCAACAGCTTTCTCCATTTGTCTTGTGAGCTCGACAGTCAAGGGATGAGGAGGAGGATCTATTTCCCAAGTACCTTGATAATACGTCAATGATTTTGGCCATGATGCTGTTTCTTCATCACAGCTGGAGTCTTCAAAGGAAGATGGAGTAGATGGAAGCGGGTCAGACACTTCGTCTTCAACAATAGCTTTACCTTTGCGTTGTGCAGAAGATGAAATTGGGGGAAAATAATTTTCCCATCCTAGTGAAGTATCGGAAGAGGAATCAGAGGAAATTTCGATGATCGGTGTTTTTGATGCACTCATGGTTATTTGATTTTTGGTGTTAGGGTTTGTGAAATTGGGGATTTGCTAAGAGATTGAGGGATTTATAGACTTAAATGAGGAGTTGGTATCTGATTAAGGGATTAAATTTGGAGATTTTGGGAAAGTTGACTTTGAGTCAAACTTTTCATAACTCTGCTGCTGAGTTTGAAAGTAAAGGGGTAAAGTTGAAAATTTTGGGCGCGTCTTAAAACCTAATTAGATCAAAACGGTCTCACACACCAATTCGATCTTATTATTTTTTAATTGCTCAAAATTACATCTAATTCTCACCCAAAAACACTAATACACCTCATTATATCCAAAACCCCCAAAATCAAAATGGCTCGAAGAAAGTTTCCTAATGAGCACAATCAGATTGCTTTTCTAAGCAAGGTTTCGGCTGCTGAAGGTTTTCATGAAGTCATGGATTTTCTCAGTACATCAAGTTTAAGGTATGCTTTAACAGTTGATCCTCCCATATTTAAATCTCATATGCACCAGTTTTGGTCAACTGTTAAGCTTGATTCTCTAGACGGGGAGGAAAGGTTGATAGGTAGTGTGGATGGAGAGAGTATTGTTGTTAGTGAAACATCTATTAAGAGAAGCCTTCATCTATCAGGTGTTCCAACACCCCCTAATCTTACCACAGATGTTATTTTAACTGAGCTAGAGAAAATTGGGTATGAGAGGCCTGAGGCTAGTGGAACATTTTATAAAGGTCTTCTTTGCCCACATTGGAAGTTTCTTTTGCATACTCTTCAACATTGTTTGTTTCCTAAAGTAGGTGGATGGAATGAATTTAGTGCTCCTCAAGCCACAGCCTTGGTTTGTTTGGCCACATGACAACTGTTTGATTTTTCATCCATGATTTTTGAGGGTATGAAGAAGTATGTCAAAAAGCAGTTTTATTTGTATCCAAGGTTTTTACAGCTCATTATAAACCATCAACTAAAAGAACCTTTGGAACATACAAATATTGAGCCAAGTAGCAGAATGGCAATCAAAATGTTTGCTTTTCTGAAGAAAAATGGGAAAGGTTTTTCTGGTACCATCACTCCCCTATCTCAATACATTTTGGATATTGTGGCTGCTGTTAATGAGGATGAAGAAGCTGGAACTCCCACAGCTTCCCATCACACATCCTCATCTTCAAGTTTGAATGAATCATCCTCTAATGAACCCCAAAATACCCATTCACCTAGGCTTTCACATGAACAGGGCACTCAGTTACCTCAGACTAGTGCTGGTATGGTTGCAGATGAGGCTGCCATAGGTGGTAGAGATGGCATGAAGGAAGGGGCTGACACTACCGTCTCTGGTTTAGTAACTGAGCAGGCCAGTGTCAACATAAGTAAGACCCCAACCTTGGCAACATCTAATGCTAAAGGTTCACTTGAACCTACTGCACAAGATGGTAACCCCAGCCAACTGGCTAATATGGGGGGCTCAGATGTTCAACCTAGGGTTGAGACTGAGTTTTTGTCCCAAGATTCACCTCTCAGGGAAGTTAACACATCCCGAAGTGATGAGGACAGACATGAAACTACTACTGAATTGATGGATGATACAGTACAAAATGTCAATGCCTATGATACACCTCTCGGACCAGGTCACACAGGTCGAAGTGTTGAGGCTAGTCTTGAACATCCACATATTGAATTGATGGCTACTCCACTTGTACAAAATGTCAATGTCAATGATCCACCTCTCGGGTCAGGTAACACAGACCGAAGTGGTGAGACTATTCTGAAACAACTTCATGAATTGACGGATAAATGTACCAAATTGTCAACAGAAGTTCTTGCTCTTACTGAAGAGTTGCAGGTTATGAAGAATACTCAACACTCTCAAGATGCAATCATTCACATACTGAAGTTAAGGGTTAAGCATTTGGAGAGTGTTCAATGGAAAAGAGCAAGATTTCCTCACATTCTGAAGTCCAAGAAGAGGAAGAGTTCCAAACCATGTTTGGAGGAAGATGCTTCCAAACAGGGGAGGAATGATCAGGAGGATATAATAGGTTTAGGGGAGGTTGTAAAAGAAACAAGTGAAAATGTTGCTGATATTGGTGATAAAAATGCACAGATTGACTTTGCTGCTGGAGCAGAACACTCTGCTGATGGATTAAAGGACTCTGCTACGAATACAGAGAAGAGTGCAGGAGAAAAGGATTCTGCTGAACCAGATGATGATACACTACCCTTAGCCCAAGTATTGCTAAACCTTGGAACCAAAACACCTACACCAAAACATATTTCACCTAAACCTGCACCACAGCCTACAAGACCAAAAGCCAAAGGAGTTACCATAAGAGAACCTGAACCAGTGTCTAAACCTACACAACCAACATACACTGGTAAAGGTAAAGACAAATTAGATGACTCTTTCCCATGGCATATTCCTTTTGAATTCTGGTCAAAAGAGGATCAATCTAGGTATGATTCAGATGCTGCAAGAAAATTGGTAGAAGAAGATGAACAAAAAGAGCTTGAAAGACAACGGCAGCTGGCTGAGAATGAGGCAAAAACCAGAGCATTACTTGAAAACTGGGAAGATGAACAAGCAAGTAATAAGGCTGCTATCAAATGGGTAAAGGTGAAAGAAGAGTTAAAAGATGATTTTGTTGCTATAAATGAGTTTGACTTCTTGGAAGAGTTTAAAGCAAAACAGAAGAAGAAGTTGGTCAATCAGAGGAAGAAAAAGAAAGTGCTTAAACCTCCTACAAGAAGGGAACTCAGAACTCATCAAGAATATTATCTGAGACATATGAAGAATTGGAAATTAAAAGATTTGAAGCTTTTGTCATATGAAGATGTTGAAAAGAAGTATGAAGCAGCAAGGAAGGAGATAGAAAGCAAAATTGATCCACTGAATGATGATGAGGTTGCTAAGCTTACAAGAATAAAAGTAGCACCAAATGCTTACATGAATCCTGAGTCAAGTGTTAAAAAGCCCATAGTGTCTGATGCTGAAAAGGAGAAAGAGGTTATTGTTGAAGCTGAAATAAAGACTGAATCCTCTGTTGGTATAAAAAGATATAGGAGGAGAGTAAAGCAGGTGGCTAGGAAGAAGAGAAGAACTCAGTCAGTATTGATGAGTGATTCAGAGAAAGAGGATAGTGATGAGCATAATTTTGAAGAAGTGACTGCAGATGATATGAAAAGGATTATGGATTTCACAGTTCATAAACCTCAAGAAGAACCTGGGTTACTTAATGTAGTTCCTTTGTCAACAAAATACCCAATCATTTCCTACTCACATGATGTTCTAGATGGTAGTCAAGCATGCTGGGGGATTAAGAGATCAAATGGTTCAAGTGTGGCATATATCAGTTTTTCTCAAATGTTGCACTACATGGATAGGGATGATATTCTACAACTCTGGAAGCTTTACAAGATGAATTATGGTGATACTAGACCAGAGGTGGTGCATGAAAGACTCAACTATTACTATTTGAAGAATATGTTTGAACCTGATGAAAGAAGTCTTGATTGGAAGAATGTGATAAGTTCAAGCAAAGTTATCAGATGGTATCTATATCAATCATGTGGAGTACATGCATTGACTGGAAGTAATGGTTTGTGTTTATACATGTTAACAGAGAAAGATTATCCTGTGTTCAAGAATACTGCTCTTCTGACTAATATGCTACAACATGGAATGCTGAGTTTGCAAAGACCATTTTTATCAGATCATCAAGCTTTTGAGATAGTGGAGAGGTATAGAAAAGTGCTGGAATCAAAGACCTCAAAACAGTAAAGTGTTTGGAAGCATCCTCCTGGTGATTAGCTGGGTTTAAAGAAAACTTGATGTTTTTAAGAAGAAATATCAAGTTTAGGGGAGGATTGTTGGGTCTAAAGATGCTGCTGTTCGTGAAATACACTAAGTGTTACTCTGCTGATTAACTCTGCTGATTAGTTAAGTTACTCTACTGATTAGACTATAACTCTGCTATTTGGTAACTCTGCCGGATTGGGATAATAAGCTTAGTATAACTCTGCTGCTAGCTACGAAGATTCTGCTGCTAGGAAGATTATGCTGCTGCTTATTGGATATGTATAGTATGTTAAGGATAAGTATAGAAAAGATACGTAAAGATATTTTTTTTGTATAGAAAGTTTTGTAACCGACTAGACTCCTTAGTCTATAAAAGGAGGGTCTAGGGTTAGGTCTTAGATACGTATCATTATTGTTTTACACTTCAAGGTTTCTTGTAACCCTATTGCTATCGAGCAATCATATTAATATATTGAAGTGTTGTTTGAGAATTCATTTGTGTTTAATTCTTCTTAAGATCAAATATTAATTTCCGCATAATATTTGATATAAAACTCAAGATCAGTTTCTATACCGATTGCTTTAGGTTTATACCTAAAGTAATTAATAAGATCGAGAAGCTCAACTGGGATCAATCCATTTCGACGTATACTCACCACCATTTTTGGTGTAGTAAGTTGTTCAAACCTGTTTCTATTCATACTTACGTTTTTCATTAAGTCATGCATTGTTATATTTCATTCGACATTCATTGCTAGCTTCCCTTTATTTATTTCACATTCTCATATTTCATTTATCGTATAATCATGACCTCCTATTCAATGGATAGATAGAAAATTAAGTTCTATATTCATTCAACACATATAACATCATATTAATAGCTAGCGTGACCAATATTGAACCTATGTTACATATCGAACGTACACATGTCTTTTTAATATTTTTTGACCTTTTGTTTTATCAACTAGAACACGCCCCATTAAATCATTTTTAATCATGTACCATGTTGAATAAATTACATGAATTGATTCTCCATAAGCCCTACTAATAAGCTGCAAAAATAAACTCACTTGATAAGCTATTAAATGACCTTTTTGAACCTCAAAGTTATCGCTATTCGAAACAGTCCCAAAACCTTTAATAAGTATCGAGTGGGCTTTTTAGCCCATTAAGCACATAATAAGCAATTTTGATAAGCAGTTGATATAAGCAGTTTGGTTATGTTTTTAGAACTATAAAATAAGCCCAAAACCAAGCCCAAACCCTTTTGAAACCCTTTGGATCGTTATGTGTTATTGGGCCTAAATTAAAACTCGTTAAAGCCCATTAAGCTAAAAATAATCTCTTTTATGAAATAAACAGTTTTTATAAACTTGATTAAGCTGTTTGAAGCTTATAAAACTTTCGAAAAACTTAAACTCATAAGTTTGTGATTTTTGGACTTAAAATGCAAATTATGTTACTATTCGGGTAAAAATTGTAACTTTTACATAAATGTGTGCTAAACTGTCAATATAATAATTTAAGGGTAGAAAATGTTTATCAAGTAACCAAAAGTCTTAAAATGTCATATTTGAATGTTTTGGACCAAAAATGTAATTAAAACCAAACCAGGGACTAACGATGTAAAAGTTTCACCTTTAGGGTTAAAAGTGTAAATTTCATATAACTTCAAGGACCAACCAGTAACTTATTTCTATATACATTTACATGAAGTGTTTAATGCATTTTTGTTCTTAAAATCCGTTTTTACATTTCGTACGCTTTATTTAACAAACGTTACGTTTGTATATATATTTATAACGGATTTCTAAACGAATAACATAACGTATCTTTTAACGAATTTCGAGGAAACGATATTTACGGATTCAATAAACATAAAAACATGATAATATTATATATAATATTATTTTTGAACTGTAAGCATTTTAAGCATATCATCCATTCTCATCGCAAACCCATTCGTTATCCGATACTTTTCCACAATCATTATTCACATAAGTCAAGCTTAAACCATCGAAATCTCAGACTTCCCTATTATTCAGGTCGTTTATTGGAGCCGTTCCCGTGTTACATTTTACATCACATTACCTTGACTTTTACAGCAGAGGTGAGTCATAGCCCATTCTTACTCTTTTATTACTCATTTTAAACTATTTGAGGGAGATACATGCTTAGAAATACTTTACTCTTTTATCAAATACACGATTTTCATTGTGATGCACGTACTCAAAACATTTATACTTTATGATACGCTACGCTTTAATACTTTTTGGACATGATGTGTAGTTTTATTACGATATATGCCTTAATGGGTTAAACTATTCATATACACACTATTCTTAGCAACTGTTTCACTCCTGGTTTGGAGCCGTTAGAGAGGTATTAATAGTAACTATCGGGCTGACGCCCCCACCCTTGTGTCCAAAATGACGCAACCTTGGGTGAATATAATCTGAAATTCTCATGATACATATATACACCGTCGGGAGGTTCAGTTTGCTGTTATTCATTACATTAAGTGCTCTTGTATATTGTATATGTTGGGAATTAAACCAACAGTTAGTTTGCTAGGCTTGTAGTATCAACTGGTGGAAGATAACACAAGCGGTACTAACTGCCAGTACAAATACTTTGTACTGCTTATGTTTTGTAAACGTGTAATAGGATAAGTATAGAAAAGATTTAGTGAATATCCTATATAATTAGTGTTATAGTTATCTTGTACAAGAATCCTTGTTCTATAAAAGGATATCCTAGGTTAAAGTTTATGTACGACTTATTCATAGAGATTCAAGGTTGTAAACCCTAGTGATAGGAGATCACTCGTATTATTGATTATAATAATAATGAATCGTTGGAAGTAAAACATTGTCTTCATTGTTCATATACTTACAATTCACTGTTCCATTCATATACAAACAATTATTCTTCTAAGTATAACTAAGTAGATTCCGCATACTTAGTTATATTCACTCAAAGTATCTCATACACATAAGAACGTTTTCAAGAAAGAAGATGGACATGGAGACTACCACAACCAATGTTGCTGCAAAGTTACCAATGCTCAAGCCTAATGAATTCGATAAGTGGAGATTGAGAATTGAACAATTTTTCCAAGTGCAGGACTATGCACTCTGGGAGATCATAGAAGAAGGGAATTCATTCAAGCCTTCTACCACAACAACAACTGAAGATGATAAATCTGTGACTATAGTGCAGACAAAGCCTATTACTGCTGAAGAGAAGGCCCAGTACAAGAATGACATCAAGGCAAGGAGTATGCTCATGATGACAATACCCAATGATCAACTCTTGAACTTTAGCAAGTTCAAGGATGCCAAATCATTATTTGAGGCAATTGTTGCAAGATTTGGTGGGAATGATGCCACCAAAAAGACTCAGAAAACTCTACTCAAGCAACAATTTGAGAACTTCTTAGCAACAAGCAATGAGTCACTCGATCATATGTTCAACAGGCTTCAGAAGCTAGTGAGTCAGCTTGCTATTCTTGGAATTGAGATACCTCAGGAAGATCTCAACTCCAAATTCCCAAGAAGTCTACCATCAGAATGAGCTATGCATGTAGTTGTCTGGAAGAACAAGCCAGACATAGATACAATGAGTCTGATGGATCTTTATAGCAACTTCAAAATAGTGGAGCATGATATAAAGAAGAATGCTGGAACAAGCTCAAACTCTGGAAATTTGGCCTTTGTGTCAACTCCCAGTATCTCAAGTCCAATGGAAGAAGTGCAAGTTGCTAGATCAGTTGGTACTACTAGTTCAAATATGTAACACCCTAGGCGAATCCCACATCGGCTGTGGCTTGGAGTGATGCTGGGTATATAAGGATAACATACGCCTTACTAGATACAACGCGTTTTGTGGTCTACTACGAGTGGGGTTCTTAGGAACTAGCAGTTAAGCGTGCTCATGTGAGAGTAGCACTGGTATGGGTGACCTGCCGGGAAGTCTCACATGAGGGCCACAAAGCAAAGCCGTGAGCTTGCGGACAATATTGTGGTCTGAGTAGGCGGGATGTTATAAGTGGTATCAGAGCCACTTCAGTGCCGTTCAGGATGGTGGGGCAAACCTCATCGAGGACGATGAGTCCCTAAGGGGGGGTGATTGTAACACCCTAGGCAAATCCCACATCGGTTGTGGCTTGGAGTGATGCTGGGTATATAAGGATAACATACGCCTTACTAGATACAACGTGTTTTGTGGACTACTACGAGAGGGGTTCTTAGGAACTAGCAGTTAAGCGTGCTCATGTGAGAGTAGCACTGGTATGGGTGACCTGCCAGGAAGTCTCACATGAGGGCCACAAAGCAAAGCCGTGAGCTTGCTGGCAAAGCGAACAATATTGTGGTCTGAGTAGGCGGGATGTTACAAAATATTGGTACTGCTAGTACTTCAAGCAGTACTAATGGACTCTTAGATGAAAATACTTATTGTGCTTTCCTGACTACTCAGCACAATGGTACTATGTTGACTCATGAAGACCTTCAAGAAATCTATGATGATGATATTGAAGAGATGGACATCAAGTGGCAACTCTCTCTTCTTAGCATGAGGGCTAAGATATTTTTGAAGAGAACAGGCAAGAAGATAATCATAAACAGCAATGATGTTGCTGGATATGACAAGTCAAAGATAGAGTGCTACAATTGCCACAAGATGGGTCATTTTCCAAGAGAGTGTAGGAAACCCAGACTGCAAGACTCAAGAAATAAGGGCTATGAAGGCAAGTCAACAGGATCAAGGGTAGTGGAGATTGCTGACTCAAGCTCAAAGGCTATGGTGGCCATTGATGGCTTAGGGTTTGACTGGAGCTTCATGGAGGAAGAGGAAGCAGCACCTACAGAGATGGCTCTCATGGCTTTCTCAGATTCTGAGGTACAAGTTTCTAAATGTTCTAAATCATGTGATGCTTTAAAAGAATTAGAAACACTTAGGAAACATTATGATGAACAGAGAATAGAGCTAAACAAGACCCATTTTAATTTGGCAAATCATAAAAGGGGTTTAGCTGTTTTAGAAGAACAAATTGTTCATTATAAAAGCAATGAGTCCACTTTTTCTAAAACTGTAGCTGTACTTAAAAGGGACATATTTTTTAGAGATGCTGAAATTAGTGTGTTAGAAGCTAAAGTTGATAGACTTAAAAAGGATAAAGAAAACATTCAAATGAGTGTAGACACATTAGAGTATGCATCTAAGGGTGTAAGTAAGATAATTGATTGTCAAATTCTCAACAAGGCTAAATCAGGTCGAGGTTATAAATCAGTTCCACCTCCTTATAGAGAAAAACCTACACCTCCAGGTATTGACCTAGAACACACTGGTTTAGAGGAATTTCAACTACCTAAGATGGAATATGGACCAAAATCAAAAGAAAAAGAAGTAGTTCAAAAGCCCATAGAAGTACGTTTTGAAAGTGCAAGTGATAAATCACTCTCTGATGACAAGGTGTCATCTGTTAAGGACTCAGATGCTCCAACCATAGAGGATTGGACTTCTGATGATGATGAGAGTGATCAGGATAAGATTAAGCCTGATAGTTTTAAGGTAGAGGAAACAAAAGTTCCTAAGGTGATCAAGAATACAACTGTTAGGCCTAAATCAAAGGTTAATACTGCTAGGAAAACAGTTAGGTATGCTGAAATGTATAGAACCACACACAAGCCCAGAGGTAACCAAAGGAATTGGAACAACCTCAAGTCTCACAAACTAGGTGATGACTTTGCCTTTTATAGAAAAGCTTGTTTTAATTATGGAGAGTTTGACCATCTTGCTGCTTATTGCAACAATAGGGTAACTAGGTATTCAAACAATAGGGTGAACTCAGTAAGACCTCCCACTCACCCTACAAATGCTAGAATGATACCTAGATCAGTTCTTTTAAGGTCTGGACCAAGAGCAGTTCATACTACTTGACCAGAAATTCATACTACCAGACCAAATAAGACTTTTTACCCTAGACAAGCAGTTCAAAGTGCAAAAACATTTTTTAAATCTGCACCATCAACAGCTAGAAGGCCATTTCATAACAATGCAGTGATAAACAAACAAATTTGGAAACCTAAGGTTGCCATTGCAAACCCAACAGTTCATACTGCTAGGCAAACAGTTAATACTGATGGTTTTAAAAACACTGCTAAGGGAAAGATGGGCAATGGTATTAATGCATCAGCATCATGGGTTTGTAGACCACTTCAATCCAATGGTGCTCCAACTGTTTTAAAAAGGTTTAATTATATTGATGCAAGAGGAAAACCTAAGTCAGTGATGGCTTAGGTTCCCCAAGGAAATTAATTCCTTGTTTATATGCAATGTTAGTCATATACTTATTTTGTTATGAGACAAGTGCTTTGCACCTTGTTTTCTATTGTTGGACTAACAATTGAAGGTTGATTGGAGTTTGTGTATTGAATGCTTTGTGTTTTGGACTGAATGATGCTTTGGATCTTAGTGTGTGATATTTGCACACAACAAATGGTTATTGGTTCACCATGTCTAACCCACATAAGAACCAACTAGTCCAGAGCAAACGGTTTCTGGTAAAGACTTCTCAAATCCGTTCATGGTTGATAGTTTACCAAAAACTATATGGTTATCAACTCACCATATCTAACAGTGAAGAGTTGGCTAGTCCAAAGCAAACGGCTATTGGTAAAGACACATCAAATCCGTTAATAGCTGATAGTTTGCTAAAAACTATATGTGAGTTATAATGTTTTTGAAATCCATATAAGTTCATACTGTTCTTTGAATTTTTTTGATAAAAGGTTTGTACTGCTAGTGCAAAGTTTGTACTGCTAGTGCAAAGTTTGTACTGCTGAACTAGCCGTTGTAACTGTTGTGTCAGTAACTAATTTTTGTTTAGAAACTAGCCGTTGGAAGTTAGTTGCGATTTTTACTGATTGGGTTACGGTGTTTAAGGGATCCTCTTCTAGATATTTTAACTTTTATTCTATTATAATCTTATCCTAAAATAAAAGTTAACTTATTCCTTAAGTCGGTCAAATAGAAACCCTAATACTCTCTCAATAATATCTCATCTCACTTTCATCTTCTACTTTCTAACCTAAATTTTCACTATTCACCACAGTCAAATCAATTTTTACTGAGAATATTATGGCTAATTTGGACTTTGTCAAGACGCACAACCAGGTTGCTTTTCTTGAGAAAACAGAGGAAAGGGATGGACCAAAATTCTATGAGATTGTTGATTTTCTCAACAACTCTCATATAAGGTATGCTTTAACTGTTTCCCCTACTCTCTTTGTCTCTTAAATCACACAGTTTTGGCAAACTGCTATTGTCAAAACTAGTGAAGATGGAGACATAGAAATTCACTCTAAAGTGGATGGCATATCTTTCATTGTTTCTGAATCTTCTATTAGGAGACATCTTAAGTTAGAAGATTCTGATGGAATCAATGACTTGCCAAACACATAAATATGGCAAGAAATTGCTAGAATGGGGTATGATACATCCAACCACAAATTAACTTTTCAAAAAGGATGTTTCTCCCCTCAATGGAGATTTTTGATACATACTCTCTTGCGTTGTTTGAGTCCTAAAAGAACATCATGGGAGCAATTCAGTAGCAATATTGCTATTGCTCTCATATGTTTGCCAACAAACAGAGTTTTCAATTTTTCAAAATTCATATTTGAGAGTATGGTCAGTAATGTAAAAAGTAAAACAAAGTTTCTAATGTATCCAAGGTTTATCCAAACCTTTTTGAACAAGAAAAAGAATCTACTTAAGAAACATAAAGAAACTTTTCCAACACCTTGCCTTCAGCAAAAACTCTTTCAAAACATGGCTATGGCAAGTAGACTGTTTAATGGGGTAGTGATACCACTCTTTCCTGAGATGATACAAAATGTTGAGGATGAAGGGTCAGTAAACCCAACTGAGCCCCAACACACATCCATTGAGGTTCCTGAAACAACTTATACACCCCCAGTAACCACAACATATAGAAGAAGAACCGAAAAGGAGACTATGATTGCTCAGTCTAGTCCTCCTACTCTAACCATTGAAGCAGATGAGCCTATCTTTGGTGATAGTATGGATGGGGCTTACACTACTGCTAAGCAGGACAGTGTAAACATAATTAAGACCCCTACCATGGCAACACTTAATGTGCCAAGTCCTCCAAGACTTGCCACATGTAGTGTAATCCCAGGCCAAATGGATTATCTGGGTGGTTCAACAGTACCTCCTAGTCCAACTAGGGGAGAACCTGAATCTTTGCCCCTTGATTCACCTCTCCTAGCAGGTAACACAGCTAGAAGTGATAAGGGCAGTATTAAACTCAATGAATTGATGGTTCTCTGTACCAAGTTGTCTGAAAAGGTGGAAAGCCTAGAAGAAGAGCTTACTACTCACAAAAGGAACTTTGCTAACATCTACACCAAGCTGACCTTAAGAGTGAAGAAACTGGAAGCTAAACTGAAGAAGTCCAAAAGGTCTAAGGTGGTGATTTCTACTAGTTCTTCAGATGATGATCTAGATGGTAATTCAGATGATGGTCCAGATGATTCTCCCAAACAGGGGAGGAAATCAAGAAAGACTGAATCACAAACTCAGGGGAGGAATTTGGATTTTGAAGAAGGTACTAGTGGTAATTTGGATGAGAAAGAAGGTTCTGGTAATGAAAATAAAAATATGGATATGGGTGAGAAGAGTGAGCAAAGTGGTGAACAACAAGGTACTGCTGGATTAGAAGTAGCAGTACAAACTGCTGAGGTTGAAAAGGAAGTAGTACAAACTGCTAAGTATAAAGGAAAGGGAATTCTTATAGAAGATGAGCCAAAGCAGTTGAAAATTAAGCCAAAGACTCAAGCACAAATAGATTTTGATGAAGAAGTAGCAAAGAAGATGTATGAAGCTGAAGTAGCAGAATGGATGCAAACTCAAAGATTGGAAAAACAAAGAATGGTTTCAGATGCTGCTATTGCTCAAGAAACATTTGCTGAATAGATACAATATTTGATAGATACTGATCCCATTGTGAAGGCAAAAGCAGTTCAATTGGTGTCAGATGAAAGTCTAAGTATGGAAGCAAGGTCAGAAATGCTTACAAATTTCATTCTATCAAAGAATAAGGAAGTGGCTTTAGATGATCTTATGTAGAAAATCAAGGATAGACAGAAGAAAGGTTATAAGAAGAAGATGCCTTCTTATAAAGAGCAAATAAGTTTCATGAAGAGCTATTTGAAGAACCAAGCATTTTGGAAGCAGAGTTACTTCAAAGGGAGATCAGATGCAGAGTGTAGGTCCACACGTTATGGATCCAAGTAGCCTTGTTACTTGTTAGACGACTTGAATAAATCCAAATCAATCTAAGTGAGAAACTCTTAACAACGAATTGAATGTTTATGCGGAATCTAAACAATCAACAAAGAAGAACACAATAACTATAACTAACTTCGTATATTACTAATTCTTTAATCAATATGAGTACAATCTTCATTGTTATCAAAACTAATGCCTTAGGGTTCCTTTTATACACCAAGGAACCCCTAGATATAAAACGTGTAGAAGGATATACGTATCTTCTCTAAAGATAACTACGTATCCTTTCCTAACTTATATCTAACAAACTTTCCTAACTTTCATAAACCGACTTAATAACTTAAGTCAACCAGACTTAACTACGAATTACTCTACCAGACTTAACAATGAATGACCAGACTTAACTATGACAAAATACACTAACAGACTTAACTTTGTAACCCAGCAGACTTAAGTCTGTTCTTCATATTAAGTCTTGTCTTGTGATAATTCCCAACAATCCTCCCCTAACTTGATCTTCATGCTTCATGAACTTCAAGTTCCTTCTGAATAAGCTTCTGAGATTGAATCTGAACTGAATATCTCTAACTTCAAAACTTCAAATCTGATCTTTATGCAGCAACTTGACTTGAATAATCTTTTCACCATCTGATATGCAATCCATCTGATCTTCACAGCAACCATGACTATTCTCATCACTTCCAGGTGTGTAAACTCCTGTGAGAGGAGAATCATTGAAAATTAATGGATTTGATGTCTCTTTACCAATAGCCATCACTACTGGAGTAGCCAATGTTTTAGTGTGTAAGACCATGGTACATTGATAACCATATGATTTTTAGTAAACCATCAACTATCAACGGATTTGTTTTGTCTTTACCAAAAGCCGTTTGCTTTTGGACTAGCCAATTCTTTGATGGAATGCACCTCATCTTGGTGAATTGATTACCATGTATGGTTTTCCACAGCCTTTACCACAAGCCATACCTTGTGGGCTAGCCAACTCTTCACTATCTCAGATATGGTGAGTTGAATACCATACAATTTTTGGTAAATTGCCAACCATAAACGGATATGAAATATCTTTACCAGAGCCGTTTGCTCTGGATTAGCCAGTCCTTATGTTGATTAGACATGGTGGACTGATAACCATTTATTGTGTCAGTGATATGCACCTTCACCAAGTGAGAAGTTCCTTTAGTCTCACTTAACAACTTGAAAATTCTTTCAAACACTTTAAACACCCCAATATGGTTCTTTTAAAGATTTTTCCTTAATCAAATCAAGCAATTGCTCATAAACTTCATCCTTCTCATCTGCATGTAACTTCTTTTCCAACATTTCCTTGCAGACCCTTGATGATAAAGGATATTCCACTTCTGCAAGCATATAGATAGTTGCACTTTGTAAAGATAAACAATGTACCTTACATGTATGAAAATATCTCCAACTAATAATCCTTTGTTGATCTGTCAGCTTCCAAAGTTCATCTTCCTCTGAAGGTGGCTCAAACATTACCTTTAAATCTCCCCAAAAGACCCTTTTAAACTCTTCTTCAGGTCTGTTGTCTCCATGTCTGATATTCACCAACTTGTGCAAATCCATAATATCTTCTCTACTCACATCATTCAATATTGATGGAAAGTTAAGGTATACAACATCAGTGTTGTCCTCCCTTATAATCTGATAAGCAGCTCTTTGTCCAGTCCTAATTATATGATATTTGACAATTTTAGCTGGTTCCTTAGAGCTTTCAGGAATTGTTCCCATAGTACAACCCTCAGATGAAGGTTCTTCTTCTGATTCATCTTCTTCTTGTACTTTCTTCTTGGATTTACTCTTTCTTGCTATACTTTTCCTCCTTGTAAACTTTATGACTGTCTTTTTAACTTCTTTCTTTTCTTCCACAACATCAGACACTTTCTCAGCATTAAATTCCTTTTCAATTTCACTTGATGCTTTCTCAACCTCAGATGGTTTTTCAACTTCAGTTACCTTTTCATCCACTTTCTCAGCTTCTATAATTGGCTCAGACTCTGTTACTTTCTGTCTCTTGAAACTTCTTCTCAAAGAATCTTCATAATCCACTGGCCTATAGCCTTGATCTCTCTCATATGCACTCACATATTCAGCTTCAATTTCCTCAAATGATTTTCCTCTCATCTTTTCCCATGTTGAGTGCAGCATGTTCTTTAGATACATCTTCATACCATGCATCTGTTCTGCTTTAGACATCCTTTTGGGAACCTTGGTTTTCTTCTGAGTTTGCCTTATCACAGACATAAAATCCCCCAAAGTTTCTTCATTCCTTCTAGAATTTATAAACTCTGCTAGTTGTTTGGCTCTCTCCTCAGCAGTCAAACCTAGAATAGCTTTAAGTTCCTCAAACTTTGCCCTCAACTCATCATCTTTTTCAATCATTTGCATCAGTGGATCATCATTAAACTCTTCTGATAACTTTCTTGCAAGCATTTCATCTTGTCTTTTCTGTTCTTCCTCCTTTTCTATCTTAGGAGTTTCCATCATAATTTGTTTTCCTTCCCTTTGAGTTTTAGGCTGCTCCTCATCACCAGACTTATCTTCATGAGCAGAACTAACAACTTCACCAGACTTTTCTTGATCACCAGACTTAATTACCTCACCAGCATTAACATCACCAAACTTAATCTCACTAGACTTATCCTTAATACCAACAGACTTAATACCCTCAGCAGACTTAATCAACTCTTCATCAGATTCAATCTCTTCATCAATTAGCAATTTTTCTTTTTGGATATCTGCTTTTCTTCCTTTGATGTTGAATTTTACTCAGAGATTGAGCTAATGTTTCTGCTGCTTCTCTTCCTTCAGGACTTATATCTACTTCATCAGTTGGTTTATCCATAGCTGGTGTCTTAAAAACTTGTTCTTCCTCTAAATTCCTCCCCTGTTTGGAAGAATTTTCATCCTCACCTTCTTGGTCATCAAAAGCAACTCCTTTCTCCTTCATAACCTTCTCCAGCTTTTTAACCCTCTTGACCAAAGTTAGAATAGCCTGACTCTTAGCATTGTTTGCCTTCTCCAATGATTCTATTCTCTTAACCAAAGCAGGCACCAATGTCAGAAGATCCTCCACAATCATAAGGTTGGATTCCTCCTCCTGAATAGGACTTGGAATATGGGTTTGCTGTGGTGGTGAAGATGGTGTGGGTGTAGGTACTCTTGGTTTGGATGGTGATGGACTTGGTTGTGGTGTGGGTGATCTTGGTTGTTCCTGAGCTTGCTCCTCATTGGTTGGTTCCATTTGTTCAGCATGAGATGTACCTGCAATGTTAGTTGGACCAGAAAGCATAGCAGGCAAAAGTGGCCAATGTGACCCAGTGAATCCCCTTTTCATGTTTGCAAAGATTTAAGGAGTAAAAGCCACAATTACATAAGTCTGCATTTTATCTTCAGGTTCAAAATTCAAAATCATTTGCAGAAATCTTGGGTACATGAAGAATTTATGTTTGCTGTTGACATTTGCTACCATGCCATCAAAAATGAGTTTTGAAAAGTTAAAAGACCTTCCAAGTGAAAGACAGACCAATGCAGAAGCAATATTGCTTCCAAATTGATCCCATCCACCACTTTTGGGACTTAGGCAATGGAGCAAATGATGAATTAAAAACCTCCACTGTGGCGTAAAATAGCTTTTCCAAAAAGTAAAAGTACCATCAGTGGGATAGCCTATGGTTCTCATACCCTCAAAAAGGTCATCATTAGACAAAATATATTCCCCTGAGGCATCATCCAATTTAAGACTGCTCCTAATGGATGCCTCAGTGACAATGAAGTCATGGGTATCAATGGTTGCCCTTAATTGTGGTGTACCATCAGCAAGAGTTTCAGAGGTAACCGACCCCCAAAACTGCTTAACAAGAGAAGTATAAATTGTAGGATTATGAGTTAAGGCGTACCGAAGGTTAGAACCTCTTAAGAAATCCACAATCTGCTCAAAACCTCCACTTTGATTTGGTTTCTTCAAGAAACCAACCTGGTTGTGCTTGTCACAAAACTTTAGTGAAGCCATAGTCAAGAGAATGATTAAGTGCTGGTTTAGGGTTTGAGTACTGGTAGTTAAAAACAGAGTATCGTAGGCCGAAAATAATGATATTTTAAAATTGGAAGCAAATAATGAATAAAAGTGAGATATTTTATCAAATTTTATCCTTATATACTTCTATTTCTCGAAAAATACACAACGGTATTATTTTATCAGAAAAATCATTATTTTACTGACCAGACCTAACGGTAATAAAATTTAATTACATTTTACACTACCAGACTTAAAATCGGTCAACCAGACTTAATCACTGACTCACCAGACTTAACTAAGGAATCAGACAAACACTCATAAAAAGCAATATCATGGCTTCTGATCATTACCAATCCATGTGTTTTCTGCAAATGTTAGTCCCAACACCAAGAAAAACCAAGAAAACATACAAACAAACGATTTTACAATTAAAATGAAGAAAAATTTGCTACCAGAATTAAAACTACTACAAAAACAATTTTTTTTTTTTTTTTTTTTTAGAAAACCAGTATTAAATCTACTACAAGAATTAACTTCTAAGACTACCAGAATTAACTCCTAATCAGAATTAACTACTTATCATAATTAACTACTTAGTACTGGTTCTACAAACTTTACATTTAGCCTCCCCTTAAATGTAACCTCCTCTTAAACTGAGCTATGGGTTCATCATACCAATATTAACCACTAAGTAATTAAACCTAGGTCCATCAAAGGCTTTGGTTAATAGGTCTGCCACATTAAGATCTGTGTGTATCTTTTCCACTCTAATTAGCTTCTTTCAAAGCAATCCCTAATGAAGTGATGCCTTATTTCTATATGCTTAGTTTTAGAGTGGTATACAGGGTTCTTAACTATACAGATAGTGCTTTCATTATTTATGTGAATTACAGTATTCATAAAGTTCAAACCATAATCCAGCATTTGATTATGAATCTACAAGACTTGTCCACAGTAATTTGCAGCTGCTACATACTCAGCTTCTGTTGTTGATGTAGCCGCAATGGTCTGCTTCTTGCATTGCCAGGAAATCAATCTTCTTCCAAGGAATTGACAACCTCCTGTTGTGGATTTCCTATCAAGACTTACTCCAGCATAGTCACTATCTGAATAGGCTTCCAGGTCAAAAGATGATTCTCTAGGATACCAAAGGCCTAAATTGGGGTTGCCTTTTAAGTACCTAAAGATTCTCTTCACAGCATGAAGATGTGAAGTCTTGGGAGTAACCTGAAAACGAGAACAAGCACACACAGCATACATTATATCTGGCCTAGAGGCCATTAAATACATTAGATAACCTATCATGGATCTATAAAGATGCACATCCACATCGTCAGCATCTTTGTTGGGAATTCTGCTAAGGACGAATTCTGCTGAAGGTTACTGCTGACGGAATCTGCTGAAGCATTGGATTCTGCTGAAGAAGTGTTTCTGTGGAAGTAGAGATTCTGCGTAGTTTGTTTCTGCTGATATAGATATTCCGCGTATTTTGTTATTAGTTAGGATATGCACGAGTTTTATTAGGAAATTATAATGCATATCTTCTATTAGTTTTTAGAATATACGTTTCTTGTGAAACGGTTTAGGGTTTCTTGTGAAACTGTTTAGGGTTCCTTGTGTATAAAAGGAACACATTATTATGTATTATGTACGAGTTTAGAAAAACAAGTTTTTAGTATTAATCAAAGATCCATAGAGGATCAAACGTTCTTAGTAATTTGTGTTCTTACTTGTGTTTGATTTCCGCTTTATAATACAAGTAGTTGAGACTTTCTATTAGTGTGTTTGTGATTACATAGACATTACTAACGATCCACGAGCGCTCAAAGATCTATCAAGGTCTAAAGGTTCTACAAGTTTTTTTTTTTTTTTTTTTTTTTTTTTTTTTTTTTTTTTTTTTTTTTTTTTTTTTTTTTAATTCAAACATAGAATCAACATTATTATGAACAAGGTTTTACATTCATAATCTCTAATATTATTAACAGCCCCAATTCTACTTGATCAAGGTAGAACTTGTTAACCTTGAGGTTGCACTAACTAAATAACTAACTAACTAACTACTAACCCTAGACGTTTATAACTTACGTCTAGGTTACACACACACACCTCTAATCGACTATATCTTGTAGTTTGTGCACGTCTAAACTAATGACCCATGTCCTCTTTATATACTAGAGGGATTTGGGTTTACAATAAAGACAATCATAATACAATAAGGAAACTAAATCTTTTAAGTAAATCTTCTAGAATCTTCAAAATTCTCCATCTTTTTGTAGTTTCCCTTCTTGTCACATTAAGTCCTTCAAGTTTCATTCTTCTTGTTTTGTATCATCAAATCAATAAAACCCAACAATCTTCCCCTATTTGATGATGAAAAGACAAAGACATTCTTGTACGAACTTCCCTAGATGAAGTAGAGAAGTTGAGATAATTAAATCTCACCATGAATGAAACAAGTCTTGTCTTCCCCTTAAGCCATGCCATGCCACTCCAGCATCTCTTCTAACATCTCCTCTAACATCTCTTCCCTTTTTTGTTATCAACAAATAGGGAACGTATGCAAAACTTCCCCTTGAGTGGTGCATGTAGATGGTTGAACAATTAATCAATAAGCTTCCCCTGAAACCAATATGTTTACCATCTCTTGAATCTTTAATTCTGTAAGCTCCTTGTAATGATTACTGATGAAGAAAACCAAATATAACGAACTTGATGAAGAAGTAGAATAACCCAAACTTGTGTCTTATGTCTTGTACTATCCATGTGACTCCAAACTTATACCACCATTTAAGTAGACCGCAATCTCTTGACAAAATCCTCAACTAATATGAGACACTGAGCACTACAATGTAACTCCTTTAAGTGATAGCCAATGTGTGCATAGAGCATCATAAGAAAAATCACACATTGCTAGATTCGTCAAGTTGTTGTCACCACCATTAAGCACGAACAAGTTACCTCCTACTATAAGGTATGATAAGAACACGAACCTGTGATACTCAACTACAACATCAAATAAATGATATTCAACCTTCTTCGTAATCAATTAATCCAATAAACCAAATACGAGCCTTTTAAAAAAGCTTTATAAACCAACTAACCATCTTGTGTGTGTGAAACTAATAACCTGTGTGTGTAATCTAACAAACTGCTCATAATTAGCCGAGAGCCAAAGTAGAACCAATCTCATAAAAACCCATCTCGGCTTCCCCTCACTGCTCATAAATCATGCATAAACTTATAATAGCAGTACCCTGTAGCAGTACGTTGCAGCAGTACGTAGCAAGTTTATGAGCAGTACTTTGAAACCTCACGTAGCAGTACTTTCACGCAAGCAATACAAATACTTGAACAGTCTTCCAATACAATCTCGACAACTAAGTAGAATAAATAAGCAATAATGCACTTGTCGACAAAACAAAACTAATACCTCCATCAGTAGTCAACCAAACCATGAATAGAAGGACCAATGATGATCCACCGACCCACGATTAATGAATTCTTGGAAAACTTCTCTGCTGTACTAATAAATGAGTACGAGGTGAATAATAAAATTCACTTTCACGTTTTATCCTCCAAAAGACCCATGTCCTCTTTATATATTGTTGGGAATTCTGCTAAGGACGAATTCTGCTGAAGGTTACTGCTGACGGAATCTGCTGAAGTGTTGGATTCTGCTGAAGAAGTGTTTCTGCGGAAGTAGAGATTCTGCGTAGTTTGTTTCTGCTGATATAGATATTCCGCGTATTTTGTTATTAGTTAGGATATGCACGAGTTTTATTAGGAAATTATAATGCATATCTTCTATTAGTTTTTAGAATATACGTTTCTTGTGAAACGGTTTAGGGTTTCTTGTGTATAAAAGGAACACATTATTATGTATTATGTACGAGTTTAGAAAAACAAGTTTTTAGTATTAATCAAAGATCCATAGAGGATCAAACGTTCTTAGTAATTTGTGTTCTTACTTGTGTTTGATTTCCGCTTTATAATACAAGTAGTTGAGACTTTCTATTAGTGTGTTTGTGATTACATAGACATTACTAACGATCCACGAGCGCTCAAAGATCTATCAAGGTCTAAGGTTCTACAAGTGGTATCAGAGCCTCGGGAGAGTCTCTGTGATACTAAGAACATCTTTTCTTTTACACCCTCTCAAACAAAACAACCAAAACAATGCCTGGATCAGACGATGGATCAGAAGTTAACAACAACCATAACACCACATCTTCATCTTTGCAACAACTCACTCTCACCAACAGCAATGCAAAGTTCCCATTCCTCAAGAAGGAAGAGTATGAATTGTGGGCTATGAAGATGCAGAACTGGATCACTAATGTTGATTAGAATCTTTGGGAAATTGTCAAAAAGGGAAATACTTTGAAGAAGCACATCAAAGATGCTGATGGTATAGTTACCATTGTTGATCCTCAAACTGCTGAAGAGATTCTTACTTTACAGAGAGAGAATAAAGTTAGAACTATTCTCCTTCAGGCTATTCCAGATGATCACATTGGTGATTTTCACTACATGAAGGATGCAAAGGACATCTGGATGGCCATCAAGGCTAGGTTTGGTGGGAACGATGAGTCAAAGAGGATGAGGAAATCAATGTTGAAACAGCAGTTTCAAGAATTCCAAGTCTCTGAGGAAGAAGGTATCCACAAGGGGTATGACAGGTTCCATAGGATTTTGAGTCAATTGAATCAGCTGAAGGCCAGGCCAGACAATGAGGATTGCAATGCAAAGTTCTTGCGATCTTTACCTCCATCTTGGTTGCATGTGAGCATTGCACTCAAAGCTAAAGGTGGACTGGATATGCTCTCTTTTGATGATCTCTACAGCAAGCTTAAAACTCTTGAGCCCGATGTCAGATGTCCCATTCGTTCATCCACTCCCAGTTACTCAGCTTTTGTTAGCACCACCTCCAATAAGATGAATCAAGCTTCAAGCCCAAGCTCCTCAGTATCATCTTCCTACACCAACAACAAACCAAATTCACAACCACAGTCTAGTGGTGTATTGGAAGATGTACTTCACTCTTTTGTTGCTGATTATGATCATCAGCAGCAACTTGCTTTTGAGGATTTTGATCAGGTGGATCCTCTGGATATGGAAGAGATGAACTTGAAGTGGCAGGTGGCCATGCTCACAATGAACATCAAAAGGTTTGAAAATAAGTCAGGGAGAAAGTTTGGTTTCAAGGGAAGAGACCCAGCTAGATTTGACAGGAGGAAGGTCAAATGCTATACATGTGGTCAGTTGGGTCACTTCTCAAGAGAGTGCAAGGATAGGAAGACTGGTGATGAGGTTAGGTATTCTACCTATCAGCAGAATCAGGTGAAAGATGGAACTGCCAAAGCTTTGGTCACTCTGGATGATCATGTCAACTGGAAGGCGCATGAACCTGATAATGATGAATCTTCTGGTCTTGAGTTGAGTGGATTGCTGGCCAGCTGTACTACAGAGGATCAGCATGATCAAGTTGCCTTTATGGGCATCTTTCAGGTACATAATTGTGTTTTTGGTTGTAGTGAAAGATATAATGAACTTAAGGAGGCTTATGATGAATTGAAACCTAAATATAATAAATGTTATGTAGAAGTTGAGTCTTACAAACAGGCTTTAAAAACTCTAGAAAAACAAAAGGTTTGGTTTCAAAAGAATCAGCTTGCTTATGATGAAAAGATAAGGGTGTTAGAAAGTGATTTAAAATGTTCTAGAATTGATTTAAAACGTACTGAGAAAGAAAAAGCTAATGTAGAATCTAAAAACCAAGTACTGAAAGAGAAATTAGAGAAGGAAATAGCTAATCATAACATTTGGTTAATGTCAGGTGATAAGTTATCTAACTGTCTCTATAATAGTCAACCTGTAAACTCTAGTATAGGTTTAGGCTTTAAAAAATATGTTGGTTTAGAGGCTAGGGATGATAAGGGTAAATCTACACCAGCAGGCTTAGCAAATTATGTTAAAGAAGGAGAATTACATGCTGTGCCTGGACCTATTAGAGGTGAACACATGCCCACTAACACCACAGACTTTGATGGATCACACCATCTGTATGGCAAAAAGTCAAGTGACTTGCCAGACCCTGATTGTAATTCTACTGACTTTGTCTCTTGTTCTTCTAGTGACAAGTCCTCTGACCAAGGGTCTACTACCAGTTGTGATTCAAGTGAAAAGTCAGACCTTCCCAAGACCTCACCCAAGACCTCACCAAAGCCAACACCCAAGACTCCCTACAAGTCTGTTAGAATTGCTGCTGAGGAATCAAAGTCCAAGACAGTTTCTTCTGAAGACTTGTCTTTTAATTCTTTGCAAAACAATGTTTTTAATTATGTCAAAAACAATCCTGTTAATGTTAGTGGTTTGAATAATCTTGCATGTAATGGAACATCTTTCACTTTTAATAAATCTTCTAAAAAGAAGAAATGCTTTGTGTGTGGAAGTAAATTTCATTTGATTAAGGATTGTAATTTTCATGAGAAAAGATTGGGTGTATGTGGTGGCCAAAATAAACCTAGACCAATGTGGAAAAATGTTAATGATATACCACCATATGTTCCACAAGCAACTCAAAAGACCAGCAATTCTGCTGATAGACCTTCTCCATCTGCTTGGAAAAGATCTGTTTCTAGACCATATGTGAGACCAACTAGTTCATATTTTCAGAATGGTTATTGGCCTGGATTTATTGACCCAATGTATGTGGGTAGGGGATATTGGGATACGGCTGTTAAGCCCTCAGCAGATTGTTTTTGGACTAAAAAGGGACCTAATTTACATAGCAGGTCCAAGAACAATGGTGGATCTTATACATCTACATGGCCTAACTCTTATGATCCACAAGGCAGGCTCAAGTCAGTAATGACTTGAGTCTCCAAAGTGTACTTATATTTTGTATATTTTTGTTGTTGTTGTAGGATCATCCTCTGAAAAGTAAAGAAGTAGGCATAGTAGATAGTGGTTGTTCCAGGAGTATGTCAAGAAACATAGAGATGATGCATGATTTTGTACCCATTGAAGGAGGAGGCAATGTGACTTTTGGTGGAGGAGATGGTAGAATCACTGGGAAAGGAACCATCAGAACACCTAATTTGGACTTTGAGAATGTGTATTATGTGAAGGAACTGCAACATTTCAACTTGTTCTCAGTATCACAAATTTGTGACACTAAGAACAAAGTATTCTTCTCTAAGGATGAATGTCTTGTGCTCTCTAAAGACTTCAAACTTCCAGAAGATACAACAATTCTGCTGAGAGTTCCCAGAAGTTACAATTTATACACATTCAATTTGAATGATGTTCAACCTGAAGGTGATCTAACATGTTTGGTGGCTAAAGCATCCCTGGATGAGTCTACAAAATGGCATAGAAGGATGGCTCATGTGAACTTCAAGACCATTAACAAGCTTTCTAAACTTGGTCTAGTTCATGGACTTCCTTCCAAAGTCTTCACCAATGAGCACAATTGTGTTGCCTGCAACAAAGGAAAGCAACACAAAGCCTCATACAAAGCCATTACTGCTGTGAGAACTATCTCAGAACCTCTTCAGTTGCAGCATATGGATCTCTTTGGTCCAACTCAAATCAGAAGTATTGATCACAAGTACTTCTGCCTGGTAATCACTGATGACTATAGCAGGTTTTGTTGGGCATTCTTTTTGAAAACTAAAGATGAAACATCTCCAATTTTAAAAGAATTCATTACCCTTGTTGAAAACCAGCTAAACAAAAAGGTTAAAGGTATTAGGTGTGATAATGGGACAGAGTTCAAAAATGTTGTTTTAATAGACCTCTGTCAGTCTAAAGGGATAAAAAGGGACTATAGCAATCCAAGATACCCACAGCAAAATGGGGTTGCTAAAAGAAAGAATAGGACCTTAATAGAAGCAGCAAGATCCATGCTTGCAGACTCTAAATTACCCACTATGTTCTGGACTGAAGCAGTAAGCACTGCTTGTTATGTTTTGAACAGGGTATCCATCACTAGACCTCATTTCAAGACACCTTATGAACTTCTCACTGGGAAAGTTCCTGATATTCATTATCTCAAACCTTTTGGATGTCAAGTGACCATTTTGAACACTAGTGATCCACTGGGAAAGTTTGATGAGAAAGCTAATGAGGGGTATATTGTGGGTTATTCAGCACATAGTAAGGCTTATAGGGTATATAATTTAAATGCTAAAAAGATTGAGGAGACCCTTAACCTGAGATACCTAGAAGACAAGCCTAATGTTCAGGGTCAAGGTCATTCTTGGTATTTTGACCTGGATTACTTAACTGATTACTTGGGCTATACTAGATATGTTGCTAACCAATCTGCAGGTTCTCAAGAGTCTCCCACTAACAATGCAGGTACCCTGGATGATGACTCAGATAGTGAGTCTGAGAATGATGAACAAACAATTGTTGTACCTTCTTTTTCTCCTAACCATTTTGCAGGTGATAGCTCTAAAGAAACTTCTGATGAGATTGAAGATGAGTCATACTATGCAGAGGACCTTGCTAGACTCAAGAAGCAGGAGCATGCAGCCAATCAAGAAGCTGAAAGACTTGGTGTGGAGTCAGCACAACCAGTCAGTGGAAACCAGGATTCTGCTGACAGTTCTCCTGTTTCCCCTGACATCACCAAATCTGCTGACAGTTCTCCTGAAGGTTCTCCCCTTTCTCCTAGTGTGTCCACAGACTTTGAAGAGCCATATACACGTTTTCCAAGTCCTTCTGATCTTGGAATCACCAACCCAAAGCTGGAATCTTCAACTCAGCCTCCTATGACAGTGATTTTGGACCCAATGTGAACAATCTTGACACCACAATTGATGTCAACCCCAATGCTACCAAAAGGATCAACATTGCTCATCCCCAATCCAATATTCTTGGTGATCCTCAAGCACCTGTTAGAACTAGAAGTACTGTGAAAAGTTCTAAGTATGGTCAAGTTGCTTTTCTTTCCTATGTCTCAAATCAACAAAGGGACAATCACACAGACTTTAAGCATTGTCTGTTTGCTTGCTTTCTTTCTCAAGTGGAACCAACCAGTGTTGCTCAAGCTCTTGAAGACTCAAGGTGGATTGAAGCAATGCAAGATGAGATGCAACAATTCAAGAATCAGCAGGTTTGGATATTGGTACCACTACCTGAAGGGAAGATTGCAATTGGGAAAAAATGGATTTTGAAGAATAAAAGAGATGCAAGGGGTATTGTGGTAAAAAACAAAGAAAGATTGGTGGCTCAGGGGTTCAGACAAGAGGAAGGAGTTGATTATGATGAAGTCTTTGCTCCAGTAGCTAGAGTTGAGGCCATTAGAATCTTCTTGGCCTATGCATCTTATATGGGTTTCATGGTATATCAGATGGATGTGAAAGGTGCTTTTCTGTATGGTGAAATTGAAGAGGAGGTATATGTCACTCAACCCAAAGGTTTTGAAGACCCAGATAATCCAAAGCATGTTTACAAGGTTGTAAAAGCTCTCTATGGATTACATCAGGCACCAAGAGCTTGGTATGCTAGGCTTTCTGCATTTCTGCTGAAGCATGGATACAGAAGAGGTGCCATTGACAAAACACTCTTCATTAAGAAGAATTCCAGAGACATCATTCTTGTGCAAGTTTATGTGGATGACATTATCTTTGGCTCCACTAAAGAAGCATGGTGCAGAGAGTTTGAGTAATTGATGAAGGGAGAATTTCATATGAGTGCTATGGGGGAGCTTACTTTCTTTTTGGGTCTACAAGTTCAGCAGAAACAAGATGGTATCTTTATCAGTCAGGATAAATATGTGAAAGATATCTTGAAGAAGTTTGATATGGAAAATGTCAGAACTGCCACTACACCTTATGAAGCTCCAAAACCAAAGAACAATCTTGAACCAGATCCTGCAGTGAATGTTCACCTATACAGATCCATGATTGGTTCATTGATGTACTTGACAGCTTCAAGGCCTGACATCACATTTGCTGTGAGTGCTTGTTCTAGACATCAGGTCACTCCACTTACTTCCCATTTGAGTGCAGTAAAAAAGATCTTCAAGTACCTCAAAGGCCAACCCAACTTAGGTCTTTGGTACCCAAAAGAGTCTCCTTTTAAGTTGGAAGCATATAGTGATAGTGATTATGCTGGTGCAAATCTGGATAGGAGATCCACAACTGGAGGTTGCCAATTTCTTGGAAGAAGATTGATTTCTTGGCAATGCAAGAAACAAACTATTGTTGCTACCTCATCTACTGAAGCAGAGTATGTTGCTGCTACCAATTGTTGTGGACAGGTTCTTTGGATACAAAATCAATTGTTGGATTATGGGTTTAATTTTATGAACACCACAATCTTTATTGATAATCAAAGTACCATATGCATTGTCAAAAATCCAGTTTTTCATAATAGAACTAAGCATATTGAAATCAGGCATCATTTTATAAGAGATGCATATGAAAAACATTTGATTAAGGTGGTTAAGATTCACACAGATGATAATGTGGCAGATTTATTGACTAAGGCTTTTGATGGACCTAGGTTTCAACACTTAGTTGTCCATATTGGGATGGTTAACCCTTAACTGCAAAGTTTGAGGGGAGGCATAAGCCTCAGGGGAGGCATATGCCTCAGGGGAGGATTGTTGTTGTAAAACTTGTAATAGTTTGTAGATTATGTTTGCTAAAACACTAACCAACTAATGTACTTTAAGTTTTGTATGGTTTGGTTTGTTTGCTGTTATGTGTCTGTTTTGCAGAATGCCTTGATGTGTAGTTGCTGATCTTAAGTTGAAGTTCACCAAGATTGGTTAAATGGGACATGGTCAAGTAAGCTTAAAGATTGTTTCTGCTGAATGGAAGTGCTGAAGCACAGTTCAAGTGATAATCATTGAAAGATAAAAGAAAAGTTGTTCATTCATTCAAAGAAATTACAGCTTACAAACAACTTCAAATTGAAATAAAAGACCATTCCTATACAAGATAACCTACACAGACTCTAGATACTATAATCATGATTTCAAAAGCTGTTGGAGATGCATGACCAGGAATGAAGATGCTGAAGAACCTAGTTTTATATCTTTGGTCCGTGGCAACATCTCATCATCACCTACTCCATTTTACCCTTTCCTTTTCCGGTCACCTCTGCACCCTTGCCCTTTCCTTTGTTTCTATGGCATGAAACACCAGACCTTGGAGCAGGAAGACCAATAACCACCTCCCTTGTCACTGGGAGTGGTGGATTTCTAGTGCGTGGCCTAGGTTGGGGTTGTGAAGGTTGGGGCCTCTCTCCACCTGCTGTTGCTGCTTCCCTCTCCTCTTCCTCTCTCACCAATCTATTGAAGATTGGTTCTAGACGCTCTGTGGAGTCGTCAGAGCCCCTAGATGAATCACTTGGATTCACCACACTATCATCTTCATATGAAGGGAGAAAGAGGGACTTCAAAGGACGAGGTTCATCTTGATAGGGGTATCAAAATAACGGACGAGTATCCTCAGTGGATGATGATGATGGAGTTTTGGGTGGGTTGATTGGTCTGCTTGATGAGCCCACATCATGTTTTCTCTTTCGGGCTTGTTCTCTGGTATGACCATACCTTCTATGGGAAGGTCGTGAGGATGATTGGGAGGCTTGGTGTTTTGGTGGTGAGTGGGGAATGTTATCTCCTGAGTCTGATGATGACTCAGAGGTGAGATCAATTACTTCTGGCTGGTTGTTCATGGTGTTGATGATTGATTTTGATTGAATGAGGGTTTGATGGTAAATTGGGGTTAATTGATATGTGCGGATTGTGATTTGGGGTTATTTTATAGACGGAGTTACGGTTTGACGGTAATGTGCAACGGTTACTTACCCTAGATATTTTTACCAAAGGGTGATTCTGCTGATTGACTTCTCATATCAGCAGATTGACCTTGATTCTGCTGAAGCGTTGATTTCGAAATTATTAGGAGTTACTTGACACGTCAGATCCGGTCAACAATTAGTTCCAATATTCTTGACCATATTTGGTAACTTCTATTTATAACCTACTCCGCATAATCTTTGCCCAAAATCAACTGATTCCCTCTTCAACCAATTTAAACCCTTCAACCATTTACTCGATTCATAACCAATTCTCAAACTTTCTTCTATGGCGGCACTTCAATTTAAGAAGGATCACAACAAAGTTGCTTTTCTGGGAAAAGCAAAGGGACATGAAATGTATGAACCTATGGTGGATTTCTTGAAGCGTTCCAAGATTCATTATGCACTGACTCATTATCCAGATGTGGTACATGAATCTTTGGTCAAGCAATTTTGGGCATCTGCTGAAAAACGTTCTGACACAGAGATTGTTGCAATGCTTGATGGAGCAGAGTATGTGGTGACTGAGTCATTGATTAGGACAAGATTGCAACTGGATGATGAAGGTGGTGTCTATCACACCAACTCTGGTGAGATACTTGCTGGGCTGAGAGCTGCTGGTTATCAAAGTACGGATACAGTTATGTGGCTCAAGAACAAGTTTTGCCCCATGTGGAGGTTTTTGGTGCACACACTGCTTCAGTGCATCAGCAACAAGTCTGGAGGATGGGATCAATTCTCTACCCAATTGGGTTGTGGTATAGTATGTCTATCACAGGGTTTAACTTATAATTTCTCTAAGTTTTTTTTTGATAATATGGTTGAAAATATTCAAAAGAAAAAGCATAAGTTTCTCATGTACCCTAGGTTTCTTCAAATAATTTTAGACATAAACACCCAAGACAGAGGCCATTATCCCATAGGAGCTCTTAGTGCTAAATTGTTTGCTTCAATGAAAACTCATTATGTTGGGGCACATCACCCTCTGCTACCAGCTATGTTGCCACATGGCAATGAAGATGCTGATGAGGGTAATGCTGCTGGTGCTCCACCATCTCTCAATGCTGCTGATGATGGTACTCCATCATTTCCAAGTGTTACTGCTGATGGTAATCCATCAGTGGAAAGGGATGAGGGTCCTTCCACAACTGCTGAAGCACCAATTGTTTCTCTTGACCAACCTCCACCTTCACCTCTACCTGTGTTCCCTAGTCCTAGTCCATTACCAACTCATGAAGCTCCTGATGAGCTTGTTCCAGAGGTTGAGGAGACACTTCAGTCTCTTGACACTCAGGTGCCTACACCTCTTGAATATGAGACTACCAGACTGTCCACACCTAGCCCTATTAGAGAACCAATTGATGCAAGCTCTCCTAATTTTAAGCATATTACTGTTTCTCCTGAAAGGCCCAATGAAGATCCCATAACCACTGAGCAATCTGCTGGTGGAGCTGAGGACCCTATTACTCTCACTTCTCTATATAATTTGCTCAACAGGAATGTTCAAGAAGTTGAGAAGTTGAAGAAGGAGCTTGCTGATACCAGATCCTCACTTGGTGGGGAGATTGTGAGGTTGAAAAAGAAGATTCAGGAGTTAGAAGTTCAACTTGGGCAGACAAAGAAAAGGAAGTTTGTGTATGTCTCTGATGAAGAACAAGAAGATGTACAGTTAGATTCTCTTAAGATATTGGCTGAAGCTGCTCAGCAGACTCATACTTCTTCACCCAAAGTTGCTGAATCATCACAACCAAAAGAGCAGATCAAGTTCTATAGAAAGAGGGGAAGACAGTATTTGAGCAAGGATTCTAAGATGCCAAGTTTGAATGTTGTTCAAGAACAAGTTGATGGTGATCATTTTCAGGCAGATGAATCAATGATTGATGTTGCCTCTGCTGATATCACACCTTCTGAAGTTTCTCCTGAAGTATTTGTTTCTGGGAGATCTTTTGTCTTGAATCCTGATGCTGAGGTTTCTACTACACATGTTGATACTACCACTCAACATGTTTCTGCTGATGCTTCTCTTGGTGTTTCTTCTAAGAATATTGACAGAGTTCCTATTGTTGATATCTCTCATAATGATTTTTCTGATGAGCCTGCTACTCAAGTTCCAAGTGTTGACATCTCTGGCAATGAGAAAGGAGTAATGGTTGATGAAGATCTTGGTACAGATCTTATGAGTGACAAAGAGAGGAAGGAGCAAGCTAGACTGGTGAAAGAGTATGAGGATATGATGAAGAGTCAAGCATTGGTACAAAAGATGACAGCTCAGTTTACTACAAATTTGCCTCCTGAAAGGCAAAGAGAACTGGATGAGTAATCAGTTCATTTTTCTGATGAGCAATGGGATTCTTATACTCTACAAGCTGCTTCCAATTCTACTTTGGCTCAAAGCATATTGGGAGCTGATTTTGATAGTGACAACTTTGCTGCACAAATGGTGGCTCTTGGTCAACAAAAGAAGAAAGCTGCAGCAGAAAAGAGAAAGGCTATTACTGTACAGAAGGCCAAAGCTAAGAAAGTTAAAACCCAGACTGAGGCACAAAAGAAGAATTATATGAGAAATGTGGTCTATAACCAATATACTTCTGTATATCACTCTGCTTTGACCAAGAAGCAAGTCTGGGCCTTACCTGAATCTGACTTGCATCGAATATATAATCAGATTATGAAGACTATTCACTCACCTCCTACTCAATTGAAGAGGCCTACTGCATGTATGGATGCTCCAGAAGCTAAAAGGATCAAGACAGTTGAGCTTGGTACTTCATCTTCTGGTGATAAAGAACAGCTGCACACTCAAGCTGTTTCTGCTAAGGCAACTCCTGAAGGCAACCAATCTGCTGAATCTGCTGCATCATCTACTATTTCTACTGAGGAAGCTTCTGAGAAACAACCATCAATGGTTCCTGAGAATCATTCTGTTCCTGTTTCTCCTGAAGCTATACCTAGTGTTGCTGACACCTCTACTGAGGCTGCTACCATTCCTTCTTCTGCATCTGCAGCACAAGACGGATCACTTATTTCCAACTACAATGCAGATCTGGTGAGGAAAGCTGAACTAGAAGCTGCTGAGGCTAGAAAGGCCAGAGAAGATTTTGAGAAATTGTATGAAGCAGGTGGTTCTGTTCCTACATCTTCTATTCCTCCTGAAGATGCTTCTGGTGCATCTGAAAATGTTCGTCCTATGGGGATATATATACCTGGAAGGAGGAAGAAAAGGATGGCACACAGAAGACATATTGCCATCAGAAGATCAGTGAGATTAGCTAGGAAGCAGGTTTCTAGAGCACATAAGTCTCACAAGGGGAGTTCTTCTAAGCATGTGGATCTCAAGGCTGCTGATACAACCTTTATTAAAGTGGGTTCTTCTGAGACATTTCCTGGGGGTTCTTACAATGTGTTGGTCAAATGGACATTGACAGATGGACAGATTAACACCATCTTTAGGCAAGATCATTCCTATATGCAGTTTACTTTCTTGCAAGAAATACTTCACTTGGTGGATAGGCAAGATTTGCATACTCTCTATAGACTGGTCACAGAGTATTATGCCTCTCATACACCACAGGGGGTTGGTTTGTACTTATTGGGAGATCTGCAAGTTCTGTTTGATTCTCACTCTCCTAATGGCAAAGGCTACTCAATTTGGGAGAATTCACACAAATGGAAGGTTGATACTTGGAGGTTTTACCCTATGCCTAATGTGCATGTTGTTGAAACAAAGTCTGGCATTAGGGTATGTATGTTTTCTGATCAGCATTATCCTTGGTCCATTCCTCTGCTGAAACGTATGCTTAGAAGCAAATTGGAAGTTCCTCCTGATCCAGTGGCCAATGATCAGACTCATGCTGAACAGCTGGTTGGGTTAATCAAGTCCAAGCTTCTGCAACACCAAGCTTCTACTTGATTCTGGTATTTTGTATTATTTTTGTATCTTATTTTCTTTTATTTCATTTATTTCTTAGTAAAAAAAAAAAAAAAAAAAAAACCATTGTATATTTGTACTAACTTTTCTGCAGATGTGACTTGTGTCCATCAAAGAGTTGGCTAGTCCAAAGGGTACAGCTTTGGTAAAGACACATCAAATCTGTTGATAGCTGTAATAGCTTGCTCAAAGCTATAGGGTACTTCAACTCACCCATGATTAAGTTCTGAGAGTTGAAATGGTTCTCAATTCACCATGGATGTAACCCTTTATGGGATCCAAAGAATTGGCTAGTCCACAAAAGTATGGTTTGTGGTAAAGACATTTGGTATCCATATTTGGTATTCAATTCACCAAGGTTCAGTTGAAACCAAGAATTGACTAGTCCTGAGCAAACGGCTACAGGTAAAGACATCTCAAATCCGTTTATAGCTGATGATTTGCTAAAAATCATATGGTTATCAGTGTACCATAGTTTTCGAACTTAAACATTTGGCTACTCCAGTAGTAACGGCTATTGGTAAAGAGACATCAAATCCATTATTTTCAATGATTCACCTCTCACAGGTGTTAACACACCTGGATGTGATGAGAATAGTATGAAACTAATATGTTTTGATGTACAATCTGTCATTTGTTGCTGCAAAGACTTGAGGTTTACAGTTTTGCCAATCATAGAGATGTGGTTCATTTGATTCTTTGCTGCTGATGTTCGAATTCAATCCTCTTTTTCTGAAGTGTTAAAGATCTATCAAGAATCTTGAACTTAACCATGTCAAATTCAAGATTAGGGAAGGATTGTTGGGAATTCTGCTAAGGACGAATTCTGCTGAAGGTTACTGCTGACGGAATCTGCTGAAGTGTTGGATTCTGCTGAAGAAGTATTTCTGCGGAAGTAGAGATTCTGCGTAGTTTGTTTCTGCTGATATAGATACTCCGCGTATTTTGTTATTAGTTAGGATATGCACGAGTTTTATTAGGAAATTATAATGCATATCTTCTATTAGTTTTTAGAATATACGTTTCTTGTGAAACGGTTTAGGGTTTCTTGTGTATAAAAGGAACACATTATTATGTATTATGTACGAGTTTAGAAAAACAAGTTCTTAGTATTAATCAAAGATCCATAGAGGATCAAACGTTCTTAGTAATTTGTGTTCTTACTTGTGTTTGATTTCCGCTTTATAATACAAGTAGTTGAGACTTTCTATTAGTGTGTTTGTGATTACATAGACATTACTAACGATCCACGAGCGCTCAAAGATCTATCAAGGTCTAAGGTTCTACAATCTTCATCCTTTGTCAATGGCACCTTGTTCTCTATGGGAGTGACTGCAGTCTTCACATTGGTAAAGTCAAACTTCTTCAAGATCTCTACAACATATTTGTCTTGAGAAATGAAGAGGTCATCTTCTTTTTGCTTCACTTGCAGTCGTAGAAAAAATGTAAGCTCACCTATTGAGCTCATTTCAAATCTTCCTTTCATTATCCTTCAAACCCTTCACACCAAGACCTTTTTGTAGAGCCAAAAATGATATCATCCACATAAACTTGTACCAAAATGATATCCTTCTTGTCCCTTTTGATGAATAAGGTCTTATCTATCACACCTCTTTTGTACCCATGCTCTTCAAGAAACTTGGAGAGTGTTGCATACCAAGCTCTGGGAGCTTGATGGAGACCATACAATGCTTTTATGACTTTATACACCTTGTTGGGGTGAGCAGGATCAATAAAGCCAGGAGGCTGATGAACATATACTTCTTCCTCAATAGTGCCATACAGAAAGGCACTCTTCACATCCATCTGATAGACTATGAACCCTATATATGATGCATAGGCTAAAAATAACCTAATAGCCTCAATCCTGGCTACAGGAGCAAAAACCTCATCATAATCTATCCCCTCCTCTTGTCTATACCCTTGTGCTACCAATCTTGCCTTGTTCCTAACAACTACCCCTCTTTCATCCCTTTTATTTCTGAAGACCCACTTTGTGCCTATCACTTTAGCCCCATTAGGTAGATCTACCAGAACCCAAACTTTTTGCAATTTGAACTGCAACAACTCCTCTTGCATTGCTTCCACCCAACTCTCATCTTCAAGTGCTTCAGAGACCATGGTGGGTTCCTTTTGAGAAAGGAAACAAGCAATGTTGTTGGTCCTTGTGGTTGACCCTTTGCTGCTTCTTGATAAGACTGATAAGTGCATGAGATTCAGGAAGCTTTTGCACTTTACTTCTGGTTTGAACAGCTGACTTTGGATCACCAATTATCTGACTTTTGGGATGAACTTTGTGAATTCTGAGTGTTGGAGCTGGACTTACATCTACTTCAGTGGGTAGGTTGTTGAAGTCAGTAACTACCCCTTCTTCATCATAAGAAGCTCCATCAAAAATACCTTCATTTGGATTATCAAAGAACTCAAGGTCTGGCATCTCAGAATCATCAAAATCAGCATTTGGAGTAGAATCAGGTTGAGCAGAATTAACAGCATCACTACCAGTATTAACTAAGTTAGTACTGGTAGCAGAATTAATGAATCCACTACCAGAATTAACCAAGTTAGTGCTGGTATCCATATTCCCAAGGTGTTTATCAGCCAAAGCATTCATTTCTTCTCTGAAGGATAAGATATCTTCTGAAACTTTTGTTGGAGAACCCCCTTTTTCTTTTGGTTGAGGCTTGCTCACAGTCTCCTTCCTTTTTGTAGAAGATTTCTTTGTTCCTTCATTATCAGCAACATGTTTGACTTCTGTGGTAGGAATCACAATTAGTTCCTCAATTTCCTTGTCTTGCTCAGCATTGCTTGAATCAGATACAACTTGTGAACCTGCATGGTTAGTTACATCTATGGAAACTGCATCAGGGTTAGCTTGATTCTCCTTAAAGACATGAATATAGTTCATAGAGTCAGTTAAGTAATCAATGTCAAACAACCATCTATGACCTAATCCCTTCACATTGGGTTTTTCCTCAAGAAAATTAACATGAAGATTTTCCTCTACTTTCTTGGTCACTAAATTGTATACCCTAAAGGCCTTACTATTTAGTGAATACCCAACAAGAAACCCCTCATCAGACTTCCCTTCAAATTTGCCAAGCACACTCAAGGTATCAAGAATGGTCACATGGCACCCAAAAGGCCTTATATAGCTAACAACTGGTTTATGGCCAAAAATAAGCTCATAAGGTGTTTTATTATGAGGCTTGGTCACTCTAACCCTATTGAATATGTAGCAAGCAGTTGCTACTGCTTCAGCCCAAAAGGTTGTGGGTAAGAATGAGTCTGCTAGCATGGTTCTAGCTGCCTCAATCAGGGTCCTGTTCATTCTCTCAGCAACTCTATTCTGCTGTGGAGTTCTAGCATTGCTATATTGTTGCTTGATTCCTCTATTACCACAAAACTCAATCATGCTCCTATTCTTGAATTTTGTGCCATTGTCAGACCTAATGATTTTAACCTTTTTATTTAGTAGGTTTTCTATCTGCCTAATGAAAGTTTGAATTAAAGGAGTGGTTTCATCTTTCCTAGACATAAAGAACACCCAACAAAATCTAGTACAATCATCAGTTATGACAAGGCAATAGCTAGCATGGTTAATACTTTGTACAGATGTAGGGCCAAGCAGATCCATGTGTAAGGTATGCAATGGCTCAGTAATAAACCTATCTAACTTAGCCTTACAAGATGCCCTATGCTGTTTGCTCTTATTACAAGCTACACAGGCATGGTCATTCCTAAAAACCTTGGATGGTAAGCCTCTAACTAAATTACTCTTCACAAGTTTATTAATGTTCTTAAAGTTCACATGACCTAACCTTCTATGCCACAATTTAGATTCATCCAATGTGGCTTTTGCAAGCAAACAGGCAAAACCTTTTGCAGGATCAGGTTGCTTCATATCAAAACTGTACATGTTGTATTATCTAGGAACTTTAAGAAGGATCTGACTTTCATCAGGCATCTTAAAGTCCGAATTCAATACAAAACATTCAGTTTCACTAAAAAGCACCTTATGCTGCTTATCACAAATTTGTGATATGGAGAAAAGGTTAAACTGCCCTAGTTCTTTTACAAAAGATACATTGTCAAACTCTAAATTGCCTACAACAATCCTTCCTTTACCAGTTATCTGACCTTTACTACCTCCAAAGGTAACAGAACCTCCTTGGAATTCTAGAAAATCCTTCAGATGATTCTTGTTACCAGTCATGTGCCCAGAGCACCCACTATCAAATATTCCTTTGTCTTCCATGTTCTTCAGTGGATGTTCCTGCACAAAAGTAGAGAAATTAGTTTCTCTCTAGGACCCAAGCCTCTGAAGACTTGGGTCTGCCCTGTAGATCAACAAATTTATAGGTCTTGTATGAGCTTGATCCACTGTTGTTCTTGGATTCATAGGTAAGTGTATTCTTAAAAGAATCCCAAGACCAACATGATGGGGTCTTAACAGCAGAATCCCCATTTTCCCTTACAGCATTTGAGCTTGAAACTTGTG